>MDKH01023450.1:0-19764 GCA_005239495.1 Nicotiana undulata
AAATAAGGGAGGATATTCATGTTTTACTGATTTTAAACATAAAGACTGGAAAACTTATTGTTTACTCTATTGTTTCTCGTACTCCGCACTTACGGTTATTTTAAAGTGAAACTTAGAAATTGTTGTGAGGATTGGTTATAGTTGAGATCTGGAAAAGTGAACCGAGTTGTTTTTATTAATTGTTGCAAGTTACTGCTTAATTTGTTATTATTCCTTCTTGTTGTATTATTCATTGCTTACAGGTTATATTATGAATGCCACACCGTAGCCTCGTCACAAATTCATCGAGGTTAGGCTCGGCCCTTACTCAGTACATGGGGTCGGTTGTACTGATACTGCACTCTGCACTTCTTGTGCAGATCTATCGTGCGATTATTCTATAATAATTTCACTTATATTCTACTCTATCGTGAGAATTTATTCTATCACTGATGATTGAACTCGTCTATTCTTGTTCTCTCGCAAATCTCGACAACACACAATGCGTCTACAAACGGACAAGAGATGAAGCCCCAATGGCAGCTATGATTAAGGGAAACGAGCAGAGGCATAGCTCAGTCTAGAGCTCGAACATCAGCACCTATTGTAGAGCCTCAAATGGATCTAGAAGTGGAGGTTCTAGCTCAGTCGGTACATGTTGGACTAGTTCAGATTCCAGAAGGATTTATAGCTACTCCAGTGTTGAAGGATGCACTAGTCCGTTTATTGAGGTTTTACAAGTTTACCAAACTATTTCCACTCCATTTCAGTGGTACATCTTTTGGGACCCACATGATTTTTCTTGACCGCTGCTATGAAGTATTGCAGAACATGGGAATAAGTTGAAAGCAACGGGGTTGGTTTATATGAGCTGTGAAGTTTAACATTGTGGATTATCAGACGTTGTAACCTATGACTTCGTGCCAAATGGGGGAGTCCACTGTCAAGTAATAGATTGAGGGGTCAGGTGTTATATCGGTTTTGGCCTGGAATGTACAAGGCCTGAGATTTCGGAGGAGATAAAGCTGGGACTTGCGGTATGTCCGCCTCCTTAATAACCATATACCTCAGTACCAAAGGAGTTATATAAATAACTTTGAATTTACAGAAGGTCTACTCAGCGTGGAAGTCGCGGTTGTGGATTTTGGGGTAGCTCAGCAGTATTTGGTTAACATAGTAAAAGAAGAAATTGGCTACCGGTGTTTGTCGCAAGCCTATGAAGAGGGCGACCAGCCATTGCAACGCCAACTACTTGGATCAGTTCTCATAAATGCTATTGATAGAGTTTGTTTCTCGGACTCTCCATAATGCGTGGCGCATAGGGTATGGACGATTGTGTCAGGTCCCCATGATGGTGTCATAATATGCCATCAGGCTCGATAAGTTAGCCCGTCATAATCCTACTTCGGTTCATATAGCCAAAGAGCAAGTCCACAAACTCATTGAATGACTCAATTATGATTGTAAAAATTTGTACGACTCAGAGAAGGTTGATACTTTATTTCGGCTAGTGGTAGAAATTGTCCCAGACTTGGGAGAGTCATATTTCATAAGAGCACTTAGGCTACGTGCCCCATTGCAGTTACAACTCAACTTACATGTCCAACTTGGGGAAGGGGTCAGAATGTCGAAGATGGAGGTCAGAATCCTAGAGGTGGAGATCGAGCCTGTTGATATATTTTTTATGGTATGGCTGAGGTCGTTACACCAGTTGATGTCATTACAAGTACAATTTCTAGTTATTATAAAGTGAAAATTACCTTAACTTGATTTGGTTATGAGTATCTAATAAAGTCCTCCTAATATTCTCCACTCATGGGTGATCTTCGTAACCCTGAAATCTACTTATGTGAACACTCGTATCGGGAGATTCTATGGAGACAGCTATGTCTATCATTAAGTGTTGTAATTTTGTTTAACGGAAAATATTTACAAGAATAAAAGAGAATGTTTCAAGTGGCACTATGTGCATATTACTTGTGATTCAGAGCTGAGGGCCAGATCATCACATTTTAATATGATTTGGAATGTTTAAATCGGGCTAGGAGCCGCGGTAGAAGTTATATAAGGCCGAGATCCTTGTGATGAAAATTCTTGGGTTTAAATTCTCCCTTGTGAAATTAAATGTTTTACTATAGTACTAATAGGGAGTCATGTATGTTAGGTTTATTTGAAAATTTTTGTATAAAATTATCTGTGCATAAGTTTCCAAATTCGTGCTATAATTATTGAGCTTTAACCTACAAGGTAGGTGACCGCCCATGTGGCGTTAAATGAGACACGTTAATTCGGGTATATAATTATGATTTCTTCATGCATCGCACCTCGTTATAAGTATTGTGAAGATTTGAAAGGAGATTATTGTTAACATGAAGTTATTTGATGATTTTGTAATTGACTATGAACAACTATTAAGATCATATTAAACCAAAAGGGTATTCCATTCAAATGGTCGGACAAGTGTGGGTTGAACTTTCAAAAGCTGAAGATTGCTTTGATTACGGCGCCAGTGTTGGTGTTTCCCACAGGTTCAGGATCATACACGGTGTATTGTGATGCATCTCGTATTGGACTTGGTGCAGTATTAATGCAAGATGGCAAGGTGATTGCGTATGCATCGCGACAGTTGAAAGTCCATGAGAAGAATTATCATGTCCACGACTTAGAGTTGGAAGCTATTGTTCACGCATTGAATATTTGAGGAAACTATCTTTATGGCATGCCGTGTGAGGTTTTCACGGATCATCGCAGCCTTCAGTAATTGTTCAAGCAAAAGGATCTCAATTTGAGGCAGAGGAGATGGTTAGAGTTATTAAAGACTATGACGTCAGTATATTGTACCGTCCAGGGAAGGCCAATGTGGTGGCCGATGCATTGAGTAGGAAGGCAGTGAGTATGGGCAACCTTGGATTCATTCCAGCCGGTGAGAGACTGTTAGCTTCAGATATTCAGACCTTGGCTAATCAGTTCGTGAGGTAGGATATTTCGCCCAGCAGTGTTCTAGCTTGTACAGTCGCTCGGTCTTCCTTGTTTGAGCGTATCAGAGATCGGAAGGATGATGACCCGCATTTGATGGTCGTTAGGAACATATTTCGGCATAGTGGTGCCAAGAAGGTTACAGTTGGAGATGACGGTGTTTTGAGGATGCGGTGTCGTATATGTGTGCCTAATGTTGATAGGCTTCATGAGTTTATCCTTGAGGAGGCTCACAGTTCTAAGTATTCTATTCACACGGGCGCTGCCAAGATGTACCAAGACCTAGGGCAGCATTATTGGTGGCGAAGGATAAAGAAAGACATTGTTGCTTATGTGGCTCGTTGTTTGAATTGTCAACAAGTGAAGTATGAACATCAGATACCCTGTGTTTTGCTTCAGCAGATAGAGATTCTTGAGTGGAAGTGGGAGCATATTACTATGGATTTCGTTGTTGGACTCCCACGGAATCAGAGGAAGTTTGACGTCGTTTGGGTCATTGTTGATAGGCTGACTAAATCAGCACATTTCATTCCAGTGGCAAGTACTTATACTTCGGAGCGGTGGGCAGAGATATATATTCGAGATATTGTTCACCTTCACGGTGTGCCCGTGTATATCATTTCTGATCGGGGTAGGCACTTTACCTCGCACTTTTGGAGGGCAGTTCAGCGTGAGTTGGGCACACGAGTTGAGTTGAGCACAACATTTCATCCTCAGACGGACGGGCAGTCCGAGCGTACTATTCAAATTTTGGAGGATATGCTTTGCGCTTGTGTTATCGACTTTGGAGGTTCTTGGGATCAATTCTTACCGTTAGCGTAGTTTGCCTACAATAATAGCTACCAATCAAGCATTCAGATGGCTCCTTATGAGGCACTATATGGTAGACGGTGTAGATTGCTAGTTGGATGCTTTGAGCTGGGAGAGGCTCGGTTATTAGGTACAGACTTAGTTCAGGAGGCCTTAGATAAGGTCAAGGTTATACGGGATCGACTTCGTGCAGCTCATCCCAGGGAAAAGAGTTATGCCGACCGTAAGGTTCGTGATGTGGCATTCATGGTTGGAGAAAGGGTATTACTTCGGGTATCACCTAGGAAGGATGTTACGAGATTTGGTAAAAAGGGTAAGTTGAGCCCTAGGTATATCGGGCCATTTGAGATTCTTGAGAGACTGGGGGAGGTAGCTTATAGACTTGCGTTACCTCTAGGGTTATCCTCAGTTCATCTGGTATTTCATGTATATATTCTCCGTAAATATCATGGTGACCCGTCCCACGTGTTAGATTTAAGCTTTGTCCAATTGGACAAAGATTTGACTTATGAGGAAGAGTCGGTAGCTATTTTAGATCGGCAGGTTCGTCAGTTGAGGTCAAAGAGTTATCATTTAGTTTGAGTGCAGTGTAAAGGTCAGCCTTTTAAGGCAGCTACTTGGGAGTCCGAGTCGGACATGCAGAGTAGATATCCCCACTTGTTTGCTAGTTCAAGTAATTTTCTATGTCCGTTCGAGGACGAACGTTTGTTTTAAAGGTGGAGAATGTGATGACCCAAAGGGTCATCTTATGAAATAAGACTCCATTCCAGGCTCATTAGTCTTAAAATGACTAATGTTAATTACCTTGATTTGTGTGCGCAGTCCGGGCGTGAAACCGGAAAGATCTTATGTGGAAATATGAGAAATAATAAATTTTAGAGTTAAAATTTGGTTTCAGTTGACTTTAATCAACATGTTGAGCAAGTGGACCCGGATCCGTGTTACAGCGATCCACGGAGATCCGCGGCAAAATATGAGACTTGGGTGTATGCCCGGAAGTGAATCCAAGGTCCTTAGCCTTAGAAAATAATTTTTGAAGAAAATTGTTGTGTTGGTTTTTACAAGAAATAAAGAAATGAATTAATGTTTGAACTCATTGGTATCGGGCCCGTATTTTGGTTCCGGTACAGGTTTGTTATGATATTTACATCTTATCTCTGAAATTTGGTAAGAATCGAAATTGATTTGACGTGATTCGGACGTCCGGTTGAAAAGTTAGTGAAATTGAAGTGTTCTTGAGAAAATCATGAGTTTTGAGGATGCATTTGTAGTTTTTGATATTCTTTTGATGATTTGATCGCATGATCAAGTCTGTATGATGTTATTAGACTTGCGTGCATGTTTGGTTTGGAGCCCTGAGGGCTCGGGTGAATTTGGGTAGGCTACAGAGTGTTTAGACTTAGAAAATCTCAGTTGTGCATCTGGTGTCTGTCACCAGGTCTCTGATCTCGCAATTGCGAGATCAGACTTCGCAATTGCAAAGTCAACAGACCTGGGAAATGCGACATTTTTGTCGCAAATGCGAAGAAGGCCTGGGAAGGCCAACCTCGAAAATGCGAGATTAACCTCCCAAATGCGAAGTAACCCTAGGAAGCCCAGATGTCGCAAATGCGACATATATATCGCAAATGCGAAGTATTCCTAGGAAGCCCAGATGTCGCAAACGAAGTATTCCTAAGAAGCCCAGACGTCGCAAATGCGACATATATATATATCGCAAATGCAAAGTATGCCTAGGAAGCCCAGATGTCGAAAATGCGACATATATATCGCAAATGCGAAGGCAGTGGAATTTCAAAGGGTTCGCAATTGCGATAACCACAGCGTGTTAAGTGAGACTTTAGACGGGATTTTCACCCGTTTTTCAATTCTCTCAAAACCTAAACCTCCATAGGCGATTTTCCAAAGACCCAAACTTCTCCAAATCATTGGTAAGTGATCTCTATCTAATTCCTTTCAATCCCAATAACTTTTAACAAGATTTCAGCCTAAAATCTAGAATTTTCATGGTAAAAATATGGATTTTTGGGTAGAACTTAGGAATTTCAAATTTTGGTGATTAGACAGTTGTGCTTGAGCTGGTTGATAGTGTTTTACGATACATTTCGGTTGGTTTCATTGTGAAATGATAATTGATGAAGTTTATGAATAGTACAGCTTTCAGTTTACAATTGTTGAGACAAAAATATTGTGAAAGGCTTTGACTTAAATTGTGAAATCTTCATTCTAAGTAAAGAGATGTGATTGTCTGGTGGGAGCGGGTTGCACGCTGCAACAAGGAATAATAAGGGTGGACAGGTGGGATCGCGTTGAATGCCGCAACAGGAGGAATAAGGGTGATATATATTGGGGAGTAATAAGGGTAGACAGGTGGGATCGGGTTGCACGCCGCAACAAGGAGTAATAAGGGAGAATATTCATGTTTACTTGTTACGTGATTAATAATTTGTGAAGTTTCTTAATTGCACAGTTTTCTGTTTACGATTGTTGAGACATAAATATTGTGAAAGACTTTGATCTTATTTGTGGAACCCTTCTATTATAAATAATGAGATGTAATTGTCTGGTGGGAGCGGGTTGCACGCCGCAACAAGGAGTGATAAGGGTGGACAGGTGGGAGCGGGTTGCGCGTCGCAACAAGGAGCAATAAGGGAGGATATTCATGTTTTACTTATTTTAAACATAAAGACTGGAAAACTTATTGTTTTACTCTATTGTTTCTCATACTTGGAAATTTTTGTGAGGATTGGTTATAGCTGAGATCTGGAAAAGTGAATCGTGTTGTTTTTATTAATTCTTCAAGTTATTGCTTAATTTGTTATTATTCCTTGTTGTTGTATTATTCATTGCTTACAGGTTATATTATGAAAGCCCCATCGTAGCCTCGTCACTACTTTATCGAGGTGAGTCTCGGCACTTACTCAGTATATGGGGTCGGTTGTACTGATACTGCATTCTGCACTTCTTGTGCAGATCCAGGTTCCGGTCATAGCTGATTCTTTGAGCAGTAGTTGAGCATTCACACGGAGACACGAGGCAGTTCTGCTGGCGTCCGCAGATTCCTGGAGTCTTCCCTTTATTATTTACATATTGTTTTATTTCATTCAAGACAGAGAGACATTTCTTTCGGCCCAATTATTTGTAGTATTCTTTAGTAGTTTGTGAATTGTGACATCAGACCCTGGGTAGTTATACATTTAGTATTAGTTCGTGGTTCGTTTTGATTATTTCGAACATTATTCATTAAGTCATTTACTGGAAAGTATTAGATTTCCTATTTATTTTAAATTTTTCTATTGTGTTTAAGTAAAATTTTAAGAGAAAATGGTTAATAAAGTTCTAAAATTGGCTTGCCTAGCAAGTGTGGTGTTAGGCGCCATCACGATCCTGAGGGATGGGAATTTGGGTCGTGACAAGGGGTTAGAGGTAATCCTTAGCTTTACAAAGAGTTTTGTAAATGTTGTTTTGGTCCAGTGATCTAGTGAAGTTTGGGGAAATTCCTACTGAATAGTAGGTCGTGGTTTTTTTTTCACCTTTTGAGTCGGGTGTTTTCCACGTAAAAATACTTGTGTTCTTTATGTTTTGCATTTACTATTTCCACAACTGTGGTATAAGGAACACATAGAAGAACCGGGTCCTTCTATAATCTGTGCACGCGAAAATTGGACACCTTACAAATCATCCCCCCCCCCCTTGTGGCATTGAAGTATAAAACACTAGTTGGTACCAGAGTAAGTTATCCTTGAAGAGTCTTACACCTTAGGAGAAGATCAACATGAGTGCACCACCTGGAAACTACAAAGGGCAATCCACTGCTATGCCACCACTTTTTAATGGCCAGTACTACTCTTGGTGGAAAAACAGGATGCGAGATCATATTATAGGAGACGACTATGAGCTATGGGACATTGTAATCGATTGTCCACCGGCTACCTTGAAGAAAAATGTTGAAGGAGTAGATGTGCCAAAGGTAAGAGCTGATTGCACTGCTGAGGACTTGAGGAAGTGGGAGAAGAATGTTTACCTTGAAAATGGTAATAATAATTATATTTGATTATGTGGTTCAAAAAAAATGCAATCTATTTTAATGCTAGTTGTTAGGCAGTTGATGCTAAGTGTGACTGAGACAGATAGAGTAAAATAGTTAAAAATCGAAGATAAGAAAATCGTGATGCCCTAAATTGGAGGCTCGATGCTGGCCTCGGGGGTCCTCAAGGTCGAGGCTCGGGGCTATCGCCGGATGGTCGATAATTCTATTGCAAATTTACAGGCTTCGGAGTATGCTATTTATGACCAATAATAAGCTATAATTGAAGAACAATTAATATAGGGCAATAAATATAAGTAAATGAGCTAGCAGAGAGAAATAGAGAATGTTTGAGTAATAAAGCAGAGAATGTTCTTGTTCCTTGTATTCAATATTGTGTCCCTGTAAAAAATAATAAAAGTCCCCTTTATATAGGAGGGTAAATACCAACATAGTACATTATCATTTATTACAAAGATTTGGATTGATTCGGCTAGTTAATGCCTGAGTACGGAATCGTACTTTATTGCAGAGCTGTTTGCCTCTATCTTTGTGCCATCCCCTACGCCAATCCTGAGCTCGTATTGCCTCGAGGTTGAACGTAACGGAGTCTTGAAGTCGAACCTCGGGCCATGCCTGGGATCTCATGAAAATAAGCTACCGAATGTCATAACGAACATAAAATGGGCCTTCCTGTTTTTAGTCGTACACAGATAGTCCCCGCGTTTCTTGGAATGTAGAGACAAGAAACGTGTTGAATTCATTATCCTTTTGTTATTGCGTCATCCGCACCGTATAAGATGACTAATGAGTTAAAGGGGAACTCACGGGGTCGTGTCCATACAGCTGCTAAGAGGTTCCTACATTAATGTCAGCAATTAATCGCCCCTTGGGTTTTCCATATCGTATATAGTGACCCTCTATAAATACGCCTTTCCCCACTTTTTTCTCTTATTGTTCCTTCAAGCCATTGAGAGATCCTTTCCTACCGTTTTTCGGTATTTCCCTTCCGACCAAATCTTCCCCTCATTTTCTTTTTCTAGCGATTCTCAGAGGAAATAAATAGAGAAGACTTCTTCCAGTGTTCCTTAGACTGACAAACCTTCCTCCCATCCACGACCAACACAGGAGAAGGCGGCAGAGCCCCCTCATCTTGAGGACTGAATCCCCTAGGCGTACGTGATATCCTCCAATTTCAAGGTTGACAAATCATCTTTGAGGCCAAGGTGATGCGAGTCCATGTCCCGGTATATCAGCTTGATCTCAGATACTAGGAAGGTAAAAATAGACTGTCCGCGGGGGAGTTCAGTGTTGGTGAAGATCCCCTCCCGTGAGGAAGATATTACCATACACGAGGCCAGCTTCCTCAGCGTTTATACTTATCCATTCACCCTCTGTCCGGTGGGACCATCGTCGCCCCCAATAGACCATGTCATTGTGGACTTCTGCGATTGATACCAAGTGACCCTTGGTCAGATACATCTGTTGTTTTGGCGCACTGTATGTATGATCAGGTATTTCACGAACATAGTCGAGGGAATGCCTTTCACCCTCGACCACATGATTAGAATGTACATCCCCCGACTTTATCGTGGCGGCCTGATCAAACTTTAACGCCGGGCCTCAAAGGCCTTTTTTGCCTGCACCGATGAAGTCAGAGACAGAGGATGCATGAGCATTTTTGTCCGAATTAGGACTGCGGACCTGATTCCGACGGAAAGGTTTTCGCTCCCCGAGAAGTGGAATATGAAACATAAGAGCGTATTTCTACCATACGCCTTTCCTTTTCCTGTGGTTTAATTACCTTATGTAATGCTTTCTATCATTGTTGCAGCTATTGCCATGTATCCTTCTCGGTCAAAAGTCTCTCGAACTGGATCCATCAACTAGATTCGGTCTGCCCATATGCTGAGCGTGTTGGGCGCGATCTGTCAGTGAGCCAATGGGAGGCGAAGAATCATGGTAATCCCTTTCCCTTGCTGTAATCATATTTTTCTGGAAGGGTATCGTTGATCAAATCTGTGTATCCGGTGGTTATGCCTTGCATTCGTACAGGTCTGGGAGAAAACTCTATGATGAGGGAAGCGCCGCTTGAGGAAGCAGGTACCCCGATATCCGTTAAAGAGAAGAAGAGAGGAAGGAAGTCGCCGGTCGAGTCTTCGAAATTGAACAAAGCCAAAGTGGAGGGGTCCTTGGTTGGCCCGGTGGCCCCGACCCCCAAGGTTTATGAGGACCCCCGAACTGGCAGCAGGGAAGGGGCCAATCTCGAAACGGTGCTCGTGGGAAGAGATAACCTAGCCGCCCCGCATCTTGTTGAACCTATGGCCATCGAGCCAGAAGAATCTAGACCGGATTCTGTTGTGGTAGCGCCCAATCTGGAGCTGAGGAGCTTGTCGTAGATGAGAGGGACAGTGCTCCCGGATTGGGCACTAGTCGGGATTTCCCCACGAGCTTATACGCACTTGGTTGCAGGACCGAAGGCGCCTTATCCCGAGGTTCCCCAAAGGCGAGGGAAGGACCCAATTGTTCTATCCGGGGTCATTGATGTGAGCGACTCCCCCCCAGAATCGACTCTTCCTTTAGATCAATCACAGGATGCTCAAGACAAAGAGTTCCCTGAAGCGAGAGCATCTGCTGAGGGCGGAGGCGTGTTTCAAAAGCCGTATGTTGCGGTCGAGGGGGGGTTCCAAACCTGATGCCTCATTCGTTTTAAGCGATCTTGATAGACTCTGCGGACATGTAGCCTTTTGCAAGTTTTATTAGATACTTCTATCCTCATCCTTCTTATTTTGTTTCACTCGTACTTTCAGGCCAAGGTATTTTATGACCAGACCTTTTCCAAATTTCAAGTCGAGTCATCTTTTTACGGGGGTGAGTGCAGGAGGCTTACTTTGGAGGTCACCGAGCTCAGAGGTCGCTTCAATGCGAAATAAGAGGAGCTCTGCAGTCTTCGGGCATGTTTGGAGGAGGCGTCCAGAGAGAGGATGTGCCTTATTGAGCAGGTAACAGAACTTCTTTCCATTTCTGTCCGTGTGTTTACCTTACTATGGTGTCATGATCCATCTCAGGTTGTTTCTTTGCAGTTTAAAAAGAAAGATGCTCTAATGAAGGACAAAATCCAAACTCAGGGTGTCGAGATTCTCGAACTCAAACGCCTCGCGAGTGAGATGACTGCCGAGAGGGGCACCCTCCAAGGGAGAGTGACCTTTTTTGAGCACCAACTTTGTGATGCGAGGGAGAAATGTGATAAATACAAAGATCGCCTCGCCGAGTTGGACACCGCGTTATCCGCATCCAGAACTAAAGTTGAGGCGCTTATTTCCTCGTACATAAAGGACGCCGTTGCAGCGAATGCTTATGCCGAGAGAGTGTCCGAAAAGGCCGACTCACAACTGCCCAAGCTGTGAAGCATGCCCGTTTGAAATCTCGAAGGCAGACCCTTGAGGATATTTGCACTGGGGGCGTTGATCTGATTGATGATATCGAGATGGTGAAACCCCTGGAAGAGGAGGCCACTGCCTCGATTACTTCTGAGGGTGAATCTAGCGATGGCTCGGAAGATGGTGGTGATGAAGGAGAAGTCCCCGAGGGGAGAGAGGTTGTTGGAGGTCCTAGGTCTAAAACTGGAATCGCCGAGGGCACGACCTCCCAAGAAGCCGATGAAGACGCAACTCTGGTGGCGGATTAGGGTTATGTTCATTTCTTCTCTGCATGGGCTTAGGGCATGAGTCCTATAAATATGTTTCTTCAATTTTTCCGTGTATATAAGAAGCCTTTCATCTTCTGTTATCTTTTGTTTTCACTTTTGTCGTTTTTGCTAGATTGCAAGGCTTACTAGATCGTCGTGTCCAAGGGATTTGACCCTTCAGGTTTCAGTCCCCGAATCGAGTTTTGGACTACGCTTTTCGGCCTCCAAGTCTTTTGAATTAGCCATGAGGCCTTTCCAGGCTGGCATTTTATGCTTCCAAAATGTGAGGCCGAAGTGACCTTTAGCTGACCCATAGGTTTTATGATGTCGGCCCGGAGGCTCCCATGCGTTTGCCCTTAGGTTCTTTTGTTCATCGTTTCGGGTTCAGTCCTCGAGTCAGATTGCGATTCGAGTTCATCAACCATTAGGTTTTGAGTTAGCCCTGAACTTTTTTCAAGCTGGCGTCAAGGCTCTTACGCATTTTAGTTAACCATTTGGGGCTCAGTCCCCGAGCCGAGTTACGGCTCAGGCTCATTGACCCTTTAAGTTTTTAATTAGCCCAGAGGATTTTTGCACTGGCTTCAAGACTCGTACGCGACTTTAGTTGACCATTTTGGGCTCAGTCCCGAGCCGAGTTACGGTTCGGGCTCATCGACCCTTTATGTTTTAATTAGCCCGGAGGCTTTTTGCGCTGGCGTCAAGGCTCTTACGCGACTTTAGTACGGATATATTCTCTGTCGCTTTTGTTTCGAAGTTTTCGTGTTCGCCCGACTCTTCAACGGCCCTAAAAAGGACCTCGATTATGAATCATTATGTGGCGACAGATGGACACCTCGGAAGGTTTTGCCCTTTGGCTGAATTATTTTGAGCCTTATCGTTGCTTTGAGCTAACATGAAAATGATCGAAGCTCTTTTTTTCGAGCCGACATAAAAATGTTCAAAGCTCTTCCTCGAGAGCCGACATGAAACTGTTCAAAGCTCTTTGTTGCTTGCACTAAAGGCAGCATGATTTTAACCGGTTCTTTCCAAAATAATTTTGAAGGATTTGATTTCATCACAACAGTCGGGCGTCCCCGAGTTGCATTAGTTTGGCCGTAGCCTATCGACCGGAGTCGTGCAGATTTTGACTGAAGCCTTTTGACCAGAGTTGTCTCATTTTGGCCGTAGCCATTAGACCTCGAATATCGTATCCTCGGCATCTATATCCAAGGGTATGCCTTTTTAGGGGTCTTACAAGTTCGAATATATAGACTTGGCTTATAAATCGGGATTGGGCCTTGTTATTTAGATACACCCACTTGGGGCCTTGTGATCTCGGTCATGCCCATAGAACTTATAGCTTTGATCATGTCCTGAGGACTTGTGGTCTTGAAACTGTCCCCAGATTACTTTTGGGATCGAGGCTACCCATTCGGTATTTTACTGCCTCATTTGTATTTTGGTGTCGGTCCCCCAGTTTTCGGGAATTCTGTGGCTCTGGAGCCATTATAGGTGATGAAAAATCCTTTTGAAGGCGCAAAGCTTGTATAAAAGTTGCTCCTATTAATTATCGGGTATTTGTGTATACATTTTCCATTGCTGAGGGCTCGATCATCCTAAGCAGGCGTGGTTCTCTTGACCGTTTGGCCCGTTACATTATTCTCCTATCAAAACTTTCTTCGGTAGTTTCTCTTAGGCGGGTGATATGCTTCCCAGCATTTGAGGTTGATCGGAGAGGAGCCTTGGATGCTTGGTTGAGCTTTCCTTGGATAGAGCATAAATGTTGCCTCGTTAAAAACCTTGTCGATAAACCTTTTTTAGGGACAAAACCCGATCGAAGGAAAAGAGTGCAACGTACGCTAGTGTATCCCAAGGGTCTTTTGAAGCTGACGGGTGTCTTGATTTCTTCCGCCAGGCACCTGCAGAAGTTAGTTCGGGGTATATGAACGAAACGGGAGTATGATTTTACCTTAGCGGCGGCAGCGTTTGAGCGGGGGTGTGTTTAATTCATTTGGAGGTTGTTCGTCTGTCGAGATGCCGATCCCGCATGGTTTTTTTCCAATTTTTCGGTGGGCGCGGTACGGCTCTTCCCAACTTAGGCTTGGCTCGGACCTGTATCATTTAGGGCCTCGAATATTTTGGGGTGGCCTCTCCTGAGACCGAGTCCCCGACTCCGAAATACCGGTGGGTGGCCTTTCATTTTTGGACTTCTATTTGAACTGACAGAGCTCCCCGTCTTTTATCTGTTAACTCGAGGTCTTTGGTCGTGGCTTTGTTGCTTGAATTTCCCGTGGCAGGTCGGATTCTGACGCCTTGTTTTTATCTCTTCGGCTAGTGTACGGGTTCATGGGGCGTTGGCAAGACCTTCCGAGTTTGTGATCTTTGGGTGACCCTGCTTCCGATTGGGTGCTTCATATTACTCGCCTGATCTTCCATGCGGGTTGGTCGTTAATGGTGCCAAAGCATGGTATGGTTCTGCGCTGAGCTACCGACCCCGAGGCATGTGCTTCTTCCCACTTTGAGGAATAGTTAGTCGTAAAATAGAGTAAGTTTAGCTTTACCTGGCATTATTGGTAAGGGGACGACGACGTTCACCCTCCATTTTGTGAGTGGACTTATCGGAGGGATCACTCTGGCTATCTATTCGGTTTGGATAAGGGGTGCCAGGATGACTTCCGCAGGTCCCTTCGCGGTTTTCCGAAGTGTCTTATTCAGAATCGCCTAAATGAGTGTTCCAGGGGTAGATCATCATTTTTTGGCGAGTTTTGAGGGGGTACCGGTCTTGTTGTCTGCGTCGGGGTTTACTCCCCGTGATGGGGTTGCATGACTAGGACCATCTTGGGGCACCATTGTTCTTGGGAGAGTAACATGCTTCTCCCAAGTGACTCAGACTCCTACCCTCCAGCCGCTTTCAGACCTGCAGCCATAACCTCACACTCGGTTTTGTTGTTAGTTAATTTTACAGCCTTTGTAAGTTGGCTGATTAAGCTGCCCGAGGCGGCCTCGGAACTATGTAGAGCCTGACTCCTCTCTCATTCAAGACCCCTCGGGGAAACGGTGTCCGTATCCTTGAAGATATACTCCTTATTACCAGAGGTTCCTCTTCCGATCGGGGCAAGCGCAGGCTGACAGCAAAATCTGCCCAGATTCTGGATTTCAACAGCCCATTCGAGTTGACAGCTCGATAATGCTCTTCAAGCTCAGCGGGCCAAATGTCCAGCCGTCTTGATAATTCGGGCCCAGGAGATAGACATTGAGGTAGACATACTGCTAAAGTGTGAATACAGCTGTATGGAAAAAAAGGGAGTTTGGATTTCGGGACGTACCAGCCGTTGTAGGAGTTTTATCTCCTGACATTTAGTAGGTAAGGAATTGCTCACCTTGCTTCCGGA
Organism: Nicotiana undulata; assembly: GCA_005239495.1. Classification (NCBI taxonomy): domain Eukaryota; kingdom Viridiplantae; phylum Streptophyta; class Magnoliopsida; order Solanales; family Solanaceae; genus Nicotiana; species Nicotiana undulata. The sequence goes on from MDKH01023450.1 coordinate 14,852, forward strand.
TGAACGCCTGTTATGACCCGGGCAAAATATTTCTTACATGGCCATGTCTTTTGATCCCGGACTAATCATGCCGCTGTTGTGGATATTTATTTGGTTACGAGTTTTCTGTGAAACGTCGTTCCTGTCGATGGTTGTGCAACTGACTCGCTCCGCTTCTTCAGGCTACTTTTCTTACTTGAGTATGTATTATGGATCGGCTGTCAACAAACTCTTGGAGGTATCCATTTCCATTTAGTCGGACCGCTTCCTCTTGGATCTGTCTGCAATCTTCAATCCAATGGTCGTGCGCACCGTGGAATTTGCACACCGGATTAGGGTTTCTTCGCAAAGGATCTGATAATATGGGCCTTGGCCATCTAGTGTCCTTGTTTATGCCCATAGCCGCTATAACACCTGCAGTGCCAGCACCGAAGTTGTATTCGGATGATGAGGGTATTTTCATCGGTTCTGGGTATCCTTTGGTTCTAGGTTTGATCACCGATCCTAGGGGGGTTCGACCTCGGTCCACCTTTCTATTGACTTGGGGTGCATCGCTTCTCATGGCGTCTCCCCGATTCTTGATGTAAGGTTGATATCTTACCCTGTATGACTTCGGCTCTCTCTCCGGGAGCCTTGACTCTATCCTCTTTACGAGGCCCTCGAGCGATTTCATGATAACGGGGTTGGTTGCTGATAATGAGTGATTTGTACTACTATTTACCCCAATTTTCTTAGGTTTTTGAGGAAACAATTGGCTTAATCAATCCCACATTTTGATGCAAATGGTTTTTGAATTGCAGGAACTGAGTAGATGTGTAAATATTGATCCAAAATACCTCAAAAAGAAGCAGAACTTGCAAAATCCCAGAACCTAGCTAAACCGCTGCAGCGCCCATTTTTCCGTTGCAGCGTTTGCCCCTTCTCTACAGCAAATTTCTCTTCGCTGCCACACTGCAAACTTCAGAGAGCTACTTTTCAGAGCTAGGCAAAGCGCGGTCAGCACAAGTTTTCTGTTGCAGCGGTCCATCTACTGTTGTGGCGCCTATTTATCCGCTGGACGCGATTGATTAACTTTAGACAGTTGGCAAAGAGGGGAATTCATGATTCTGCGATCAGTGATATTAATCCGTTGCCGCGCTCCAGCCACCGCTGCAGCGTTTCAGTAATCCGCTGAGCGCGAAGTTGAAGAATCGGAGAACTGAAAAGTGAAAAACCGTTGTAGCGGCCATTAATCCGCTGCAGCGGAAGACTATTCACCCCAGCGCTAAAAAATACGCTGGGAGCGGATCCTCCGTAGGGGCATTTATGTCCAGTATTTTCAGCCATGTATAAATAGATCTTTTCTTCATTTGTTAGGGCATGAGTCGGTTGGAGTTAACGTGAACAGTACTTTTTAGCTATTTTGAGTATTTTTAGCTTAGCTTTAGCCATAGTTCTTCAACTATTATCTTGTAATTTACAATTATGAGCTTAAAGACTAGGGTTACTCTTGAGAAAGATGACCCAAGTCTTGGTAATTGAGCTAACAAAATATTGGGGCGAATTCAAGAGATTGATATCCCCAATAAAAGGGTGGATGCTAGAGATAGCTACACCCGATTTGAGCCAATTCGTGTGATTCAATGAAAACACCCAATTGTGCTTAAGAAGGCCAAATTAGACAAAGTCACCCATATTACCGAGAGGTAGTGGGTGAGCAACTTTGCATGAGGTTATTCTTTTCACCCACATTTCACATTGTCATTCTTGATTATAGACCCGCTAGTCACTCACCTAGGAGGAAGTCACAGCCCTAGTCCCTTTATCAACTAAGAAAACCTACAAAAAGATATTAGTTAGCTAGTTCATAGTTCAATTAGATTAAATCATAGTACAATTACAACAACCTTATTATGAGAAATGTAACTAGGATCATGACACACCACTAGATAATTTAGACACTCAACTCCCAAATTCTTATCTCCCTGCGAAAATCGATCCCGACCCTTCGGGTAAAAGCTGCATCGACCCCTTCCTTGCTACTCTTTAGTGGTATAGGCGGGAGACGGTCAGTTGCGGGCCCATTATCATCAGAACTTTTCGACAATCGCCGCATTCAAGAGGTCATCCCCGACATCACTGCACTCGAGATTTGTTGATGGTTTTGCAGCTGGGTGATAGCCGCTTGTTGTGCCTGTAGAATTTCAAAGATCATACGGATGTTAGCTCCTTCTCCTCTTTGTGCGGCAGTCCCTCGTGCCTCATGTCAATCCTCTCGGTGCGGACCCCTGCCGTTGTGGGAGCAGGTATCACTATGTCGGGCGATGATCGAGCCCGCATCCTTAGGGGTTAGCTCCAGTGTACTACTGCGATCTTGCAGCGGTATACCAGCATTTTGGGCAGCTATACCATTCTCCCCAAAATCCTTAGAGCTTCTACCTTCATATGTATTTGCTGAATCTCCCATCTGAACTGAAATTAAAGATTCTTTGGACAAGAAAAAGTGTGAAAGATAACTTGCATTTTTTTAACGAACCAGCACTAAAACAATCACTATTATTTTTAGCCCCACGGTGGGCGCCAATTTATTTACCTTGAAAATGGTAATTACAATTATATTTGATTATGTGGTTCTAAAAATATGCAATCTATTTTAATGCTAGTTGCTAGGCAGTTGATGTTAAGTGTGACTGAGACAGATAGAGTAAAATAGTTAAGAAATCGAAGATAAGAAAATCGTGATGCATTAAATCGGAGGCTCGATGCTACTCTTTAGTGGTATAGGCGGGAGGCGGTCACCTTTTTGCGCCATTGCCGGAGAGCTTTTGCGGTGTTGATTATCTACGTGAATAGTGGTGTCAATTGTTCTTCTTTCCTTATGTTGCTAACGTGCGTGTTTAAATTCAATTCAGGTACAAATGGAAGATCCTTTGGGAAATATCATTCCGGGGGAGGAGGTATATGTCACGCCCCAAAACTAAGGGACACGACCGGCACTCGACCGGGTAGCCCCAGTCAAGCGGACCTGGATTTCTTTTTCCCTCCCACGCATTACCCGAGATTTCTGATGTACATTATTCAACTGCAATTAAGACGCATTCTTACAATTTGAAATTTAACCATAGAATCCTGTCATTACCAACATGTATTACAATACTTACAAAATATACATATCACCCAGTTTTACTTTACGTGGTCTACAAGTCATACTGCCAAAAATACATAAGTACATAACCCACACTTCCTGTCTACGGAGCCTCTAAGAGTACGGAGGAGTTATATATAATACTTACCGGTAACAAGGCTCCGGCTATACCTTACACAAATACCAAAATGTAAATCCGAAAGAAAAGGTGGCATGAACCACACTGGGCCCCGAGAGGAGAGGGGCTCACCAAATCAGCTGGTAGGACTAAGAGGAGGCACTATTGTCGGTGGGCTGGAGTACCTGCTATAGAACCACCTACAATCATCACAAGAATGTAGCGCCCCCGGCAAAGGGACGTCAGTACATTTGAATTGTACTGGTATGTATGAACAAACTTTACTCTAAGTAAACTCAATAATGCACAAGCAAGAGATAGACAGAGAGTCACACAATCACTGCACAAGACATAGAAAGACACACAATGGAAGTTCCACAATTTTCACTTCATCATAATCACAATCTCAATTCCACCCTTGTCCCTTCTCACATTTCACCCTTATTTCTTTTGTTGCGGCGCGCAACCTGATCACACCTGACAATCACAATCATTTGTTGTGTTTCTATTGCGGCGTGCAACCCGATTCCACCCGACAACTGTTGCGGCGTGCAACCCGATCCCACCTGACAACTGTTGCGGCGTGCAACCCGATCCTACCTGACAATCACAATCACACCCTTATCACTTCTCACATATCACCCTTATCTCCCCTGTTTCGGCGCGCAACCCGATCCCACCAAGCAATCACATCTCATATCCACGATTACAAATCACAGTTGAATCACAGAAAATTTCAGCGATAAGAATACAGCTTCTTTACATAGCCTTTAGCATATACATTCATACTCTTGGATTCATTATCCTTCTAGCACCGTTTTACATAGCATGGTAGTGTGGTGATCAACTAAAGACAGACAAGTAGTACACTTCTCACTTCAACATAATTCGGACAACCAGTTGCACATATTCATAACAATACACGTACTGTATGCTCGAAAACCACAAGTGATTTTACAAAGGTTAAAGTCATCCATACATACCAGGAGTCGAGTTTCCCTTTTTAACTTTTTCTCACAAATCACTGAACCGACTAGTACCGTCAATCTAGTTCACAACTAAACATATTCAACTCAGAATTGGAAGCCATGCATGCAATTCGGACTCTCTCAAGCATTTTGCCAAACACTATGTGAACCCATTAGATTACCAACCCTAGCTCTGTAAAGTTTATCCCAACCCACTCCCTCTCACTAGATTAACACCATTATTAAACATGCATGCAATGTCTTAGTTAATATTTTCAAGAGTCAATCCATGCCAACCCTCCCTTTGTTTAAAATCAGAAATTTAAATGGAAAGAAAAGAAAGGGGTTGGGAACCCTTACCTGCTAGAATGAGGAAGAAGGGGATTACTCGAAATACCAAGCCTGAGAGACTTTGAAAATCACTTTGATGGAAGGACCACTTCCTCCCTCAAAAACTCTCCTTTCCTTCTCTCCATTTTGTTCAGAAAACTTGTTAAAATGAAAGGGGGCAGGGGTTAAATGAAACTGGGCTCGGGTATAAAATTTAGAAAATTAACAGACCGTGTCGAATATGCGGTCAAGAATGAGATCGCATTCTTGACATGCGATCCGCATATTGGACCGCAGAATGGCCCTTAGGTGAGCCAAAATTTGGAAACACTCTGCCTGTGTATGCGACCACTATGCGGTCCGCATACACGTTATGCGATCGCATTGTGCGTCG
>MDKH01033085.1:0-19909 GCA_005239495.1 Nicotiana undulata
ATCAAAGTGCAGTAAACTAGAGTGTAATAAGTGACTAAAATACGTAATTATAGCCTATCATTATATATATATATATATATATATATATATATATATGTTGCGATGCGCAATCCGATCCCACCATATATCAATATCAATAAAATAATTCACCCTTATTTCACCATATCAATCCACCCTTATTCCTCATGTTGCGGCGTGCAACCCGATCACACCGTATAAAACATTCACCTTTATTTCTCCATATCAATCCTCCCTTATTTCTCCTGCTGCGACGTGCAGCCCGATCCCACCATATCAGCACCAAACACTCTGATACGGAATCGTATAGAAAAACACGAATATAACAAAATACACGGAATCAACAAAAAAGAGCTAGACCTACAATTGATTGGTAGAACAAGAACCAATTAGGATATGAAGCATAATTACCTCTATGAACTCAATCTATTGTAACCCGAAGCTATAAAAATAAGAGTTAGACCTACAATTGATTGGAAGAACAAGAACCAATTAGGATATGAAGCCTAATTACCTCTATGAACTCAATCAATTGTAACACGTAGCTATGAAACTCTCAAGAGATTGGCAACTCTTGAAAACTCGGATAAAGTAATTAAGCAATTAAGTATTCACTACTAATTACTCACCAACTAAGACTAATTGATCACTGATGAAAGCATAAATAAAGCAATAAAGGAATTAAAGCGATAAGCATAAATGCATTAACTAAAAGATAAGGATAAATGGAGAGACTTGCATGTCTTCAAGTTTATCATTCATCAAGTCTACTTAAAATAAAAGCCTAAAGAGCTATTTATACTAGAGAGGGAATTTGGCTACAAATGACACCCTGAGCTAATTCTAAGGATCTAAGTGTAGTCAATTATTACAAGTATAGCTTCTTGATCTTGACTCCTTTAAAACACTTCAATGTTATGATGTTGACTTGAAAATTGTTAGGCAAACTCATCTGGCATGTATCATACTCAATGTGCACAGTCAATTTACAGTCTAAATCACAAGACCTTACGATAAATAAATAAATAAATAAATAAATACCAAACGGAACCAAACAAAGAAAACTTTGATCAATATCAACTCTACTCAAATAATACTACACAGCGAGACCAATCCAGCAATTTACAATTTTAAAGGTACAGCAAGTCAAATTAAGCAAATATCAAGGATTAGGGGACCTATGGGAAGAACTAACATAGCTAAAGGAGAAGATGTTGATTAACATGTAGCAGTTAAGCATGGAAGCATTTAGAGCATATAACAATTAAGACAGGAAATGAAACAATTAAAGGAAAACAGTAAAATCAAGGAAAACAAATAATTTGGCCACGTATAAGCACTCGTCACCTCGCATATACGCCGCTCACAGGGTTTCACATAATCACATAGTCTGAGGGTTCCTAATTCCCTCTTGTCAAGGTTAGACACAACACTTACTGTCACGATCCAATTTCCGTTGTTAGGCAAACCAACATTAATCAACTAATGGGTTTTCATTTATCTTACTAAACATTCCCACCATTTACTTAATCTAAATGTATAACATTCGATAAATAACAAATAATTAAGGCAATTTAAACTGAGGTGACCAAAAGAAGTCATAATTAAATGATTACAACCCAAAAGAATAGTTTATTAATGTGTGTGCCGAGAACTAGTGTCAAAAATATGTGGGCATCTAGTAGAATGTACAAAAAAATATAATTATCCTATTGTCTGAGATAGAATAGACAGTAAATAACAAAAGGAGAGATTCCAACACGCTGTTGAACGGCATCAGGAAGGGCAGCTCACAAAATGGCATATTTCGTTGTTACGCAATGACGGATTTAACAATACGATACAATAAAATTTAAGTAACAATCAAAACAAATATCGTATCTAAAGTAACAATACGATATAATACAATAGGTGACCACCATCCAAACAAGCTGTAAGTGAGAAAAACGTTCCTCATTTTAATGAAAAAAAATTTTAATCGTCAAACACTAGAAAATAACTTTTTCATGTATAATATAAATAATCCTTAAAATACAATTTCCATCATTAAACACACAGTTATGAATAAAGAGAACCTGAATCTATTTTTTTTAGTATAAGAGAGAAAATGCAGCTTCTAGATTAGAGATATTCGAGCATAAATCCCAATTGTAATATTAAATACAACAATAATGAATCCTTATAGATTTTGTCACGTTATGTTCATGAAAGTAGGGGTGTACGGTCAAGTGGATCAATGTTCATATATACCACCTACATACATTAGCACCGCATGAATCAGATTAAATGTTGTTAATTATTTCACTTAAAATAATCCTCAAACAAAGATTTTCCAAATTCTTGTTTCCAATTGAAGATAAAGTAATCACTAAAATAGTAAATTTAACATTGAATTACAACCATTATTTCGATTAGCTTTTGAAGTTATGTCTAAATGCCTACCAGTGTTTTTATGTGTCAGACTTAGTTGTGTTTCTTTATTGGGAGACCACTATTTTCGACCGATGGTGATCGGTGTCATTGCGAGAAATATTTTCTTTGACTTTTGTGACCGATTCATCTATTTTCCGACCAATTTCGATTGATTTTTCTTTTGACCGATTTTGGTTGGTATTCTGTGAATGTGTTTTGCCAGTTTTCTAGTATTTGTTTAGCTGTAATCAAAAAAGATATCACATGAGACTAGGGGTATCAATGGTTCGGTTCGGTTGGTTATTTTATAAAATTTGTACCATACTAATTTTTCGATTATTCTATTATGTATAACCAAATTTGACTTTTTGAAATCGTCCCAATCATGTCGGTTTCTCTTCGGTATCGGTACGATCCGGTTAATTTTCGATATTTTTTTAAATATCATGTAAATTTCACCAGTAGAAGTAGAATGCAATAAACATATGTTCTTTTATAGGACTTGGCAAAACTATCTAGATATTTTTATCGTTTAAAGTGATGAATTAAAAAAATGAAAGATGGCTAGAGTATAGATCCATCAAGTATTCTACAACAACGTAAAGAAACCAAGCAAATTCTAAAAATATATAAATCACACGAGTGGAAAGATATTAACCAAGTTGGGACTCAAGAATAAAGTCTATAGAAGATTAAATATTCAAAAAGATAGATCCAAATTATAAGAAAGGAAACATATTCGATACATTGTAGTTTGCTACTCATAATTGCTAGAATACTTTGTGCCTTGCTAATGTTGATACTTGAAATAACTTAGTTTAAGTAGAAATAGCATAATAGGTTTTAGGAATTAGTATTTTGAGTTTAATTACGTGTTGGCTTGTAATTCATAATTCCAAGGCCCAAAAAAAAATTATGCATTATTATTTTTAAACTAACTATATAAATATATTTTTACATGTAAAATCGGTACGGTTCTGTATTTTGTCGGTTTATTTTCATAAAATAAAAAATCTACCCTAATTATCAGTGCGGTTACAGATTTATATAAAAACCTACAACTTTTGCAAAAGAAACCTAAAAAACGGTTTGATACAGTATGGTTCGATCGGTTTTCGAATATCTATTGACACCCCTACACGAGACAATGCAAATTTTAGAATAACATATGCCATGTATCATCTAGTCTTTTTCCTTACATAAATTGTGTCTTTAAATAAATACAAGTTTGGTTTCTGTCATTGTCAATAACAGTAGTGGCATATCTTCGAAAGAATATATACTCTTTGCAGTTGTTTTGTTCAAAATTCAAGCATATTTAGGAGAGTTTATTGAAAAGTAAGTGCCTGATCACTTGTTTTTACATTCCAAAAAGAGAGGAGAGAAAAGTAAAAGTAAGAGTTCATTTCAAACACAAAGATGTTATGGTTATGTTAATTCAAGCACATTTGTTCATTGTCTGTTGTATAGGAGTTTTTCAAGGAATTTATAATGAACAAATCACTCAGCAATTCAGATTACAAAAATATATTCCATCGAAAAGTGTTGAATATATCATCAGATCCTTAAACGATAAAATACACAATAAGGGAAAAGAATTTCTGAAGCCTCAAGTTCAAAAAATACAACAAGACTACTTGATTGGATTTTTCTGTCAATCACCTTAATACTACTATTACGACATGAAATACACATGGACATAGGCTCTACTCCTAGACATTCCCTCTTCTTCTCCTTCTTTTTCAAAACGCAAATTCTAATTTATTTATTTTTTCTCTTTTTTAATTGTGAAAAAAAATATGTGTGTTTGAGATGGTGTACATCTACGTATATCACCATGTATCCTATGTGTATATTATATTATATATCATGGTATACATTATTAGATTTGGAACTATAAGGTTAAATCGAAATCAAATTGTTCAGTTTAATTTTAAGAGGGCGAAATTCATTCTGAATAAATTTACTTCAATTTTGTTCTTGATAAAAGAAGGAAAATAATTTTTTAATATAACATATTTTGAGCAAGTTGTGGGAGTAAATAATTTTTTATATACATTTTGATATACAAAGAAGGAAAATAAAATTTTGATATACACTAAGAAGGAAAATAAACTTGTGCTATACATTTGGTATACATATATTCAATGTGTTCTACATTGCGATACATAAATAATACAATATTTTATTGTGATCTACATTGATATAGAGACAACAATAAATTTTAAACAATTATATTTATAATTTTATATTTTAAAAAAACAAAGAATAAAAATAAAATTTTAATATACATTTTGATATACACAAAGAAGTAAAAATAAAGTTACGATAACGTTTTTGTCGTGATAAACATTTATTTGCTAAGTGGTGTCAATATTCATAAGTAGGGATTTTTGTCTGCTAATGATGTTGTTACGTTGTCATACCATGCCAAAACCCCAAAATACTCTTTGAATACTGTAATTGTAACGACCCGACCGGTTGTTTTGAGCTCTAGCGCATCGTTTGACAGTTTGAGGACATGAGCAGCTTCATTTCAGGTATTATGACTCGTACGCATGGTCGGAGTTGAATTTCGGGAAGTTCAGAGTCAAATTGGAAAGACAATTCTCATTTCGGGAGCCTTAAGTTGGGAGAATTGACTAAGATTGGATTTTTGAGTAAACGACCTCAGAATCAGTATTTGAAGGTTCTAGCAGGTTCGTATGATGATTTCGTACTTGGTCGTATGTTCGGATCGAGTTTTGGATAACCCGGAAGCGTTTTGGCGTATATTGTGGAAGTTAGCATTTTAGAAGGAATTTCATAAGTCTGGGTTGAAAGGCATTTCAGTGATATAGATGTCCGTTTGGGATTCCGAGTATGGGAATAGCTCTGTATGGTGATTCTGGAGTTGGGAGCTTGATCGGAAGTGAATTCGGATGTCCGTAGGTTATTTTGAAGTCATTTGGCTAAAGATATAAATTTGAAGGGTTTTAGAAATACGACCAGAAGTGGAAATTTTGATATCGGGGTCGGAATGTGATTCCGAAAGTTGGAACAAGTCCGTAATGTCGAATGTGACTTGTGTGCAAAATTTGGGGTCAATGGGACGTGATTTGATAGGTTTCGGCATCGGATGTAGAAATTTGAAATTTCAAGGTTCATAAAGCTTGAATTGGAGAGCGATTCGTGGTTTCGGCATTGTATAATGTGATTTGAGGCCTCGAATAGGTTTGGAGTATGTTATGGTAGTGAGTCGTGTGATTGGACGGGCCTCGGGTGTGTTTCGGGTAAGTTTTGGGTGATTTGCTGTTGCTGGTTTGCTGGTGTCGAAGTTGCTCTTCGCGAACACGGAGGGCTTCATGTGTTCGCGAAAAAGGAAGTTTGAGGGGGATGGAATTTGGCCTTTGCGAACACGTGGAGGTGGACGCGAACGCGAAGGGGTCGCCTGGGCTCTCTACGCAAACGCGCCAAGAGGGACGCGAATGCACAGAAGAAATGGGAGCTGGGGCTTGGGATCGTTGGCTTATGCGAACGCGGAGATGGAGTGCGAACGCGGAGGTATAAGGAGGCTGACCATCGCGAACGCACTAGTTGGTATGCGAACGCGTAGAGTAAGATTTTAGGCCTGGATTTCTGGGCTTCGCGAACGTGGTGGAGCAGGTACGCTCGCGAAGAAGGAGGGCAGCAGCCTAGGCAGATTGTTTTAAAGCGTGGAATTAGTTCATTTCACCCATTTTTCTCATGGCTAGGACGATCTTGGAGAGCTTCAAACGGGGATTTTCATCAAGCAACACTAGGTAAATATGTGATCTTACATGGATTTAGAGACCTAGAATTTGATATTTTGGACTTTTACCATGAATTTGGGCATGCAAATTAGAGTAAATTATGTATTTGAGTTAGTAAAGCTATGGGTAGAGTTTATCTTCAAGAAATTTCGGAATCCGGGCACGTGGGCCTGAGGGCATTTTGGTCAACTTTTCGAGCGGAGTTGAGAATTTATATAATTTGAATTGTTACAAGTATTAGAGTGAATTTTCATTGGTTTGCCTATTATTTGGTTAGTTTTGGGACGTTGTGCATCAATTGGAGTCGTCGGAAGGGCTTGGAAGCCGGTTATGGAATTTCGGAGCGAGGTACGTCTCCTTTCTAACTTTGTGAGGGGGAATTGTCTCCATAGGTGAACTAATTAAATATGTGCTACTATTTTTGGGGGCTACGTACGCACGAAGTAATGGGAGTCCGTGCGTAGCTACTATTATGCTTGTCCGGATAGTCTAGGACCCAAAAGCATGTTTTATTTTTCGTATTTGTAACCTTATTGATAAAATTGAAAATGAGTTAGATCTTATCGAATTTGATAAATGAATTTCTGGAAAAGACTTAAATGCTATTTTTGTAACTATTAAAAGAGAACTTCGTCATTTCTTGAGTAATTGCTTTCCCGACATAGTTGGGGTAGATTGTTTGAATGTGTATGCTTATGTGTGACCGCTTCACAATATATATTCCGCGAGCGAGGTGATTCTTTCTACTACTCTCATGGGAGAGGGTCGTACGCCACATCGGTTAATAGATACATCTATAGTTCGAGTTGTTCGACCCTTCGACAGTGCACAGTTTATTTTTGTTGGTCCGCGCCGTTCGACCCTCAGCGTTTCCTGCGCATGGTATATACTATATACCGTCTGTGACTTAGACTGTTAAATTGCCTTAAAAGCGTAAACTGCTAAATGAAATGAGGGAAAACAGAGAATTTATAAATTTATGGAAACAGTTGCTCTTTCCTGTCATTATTTGTTTATTTGATGTTAATACCCATGTTTGATATCATACATTGATTATATTATATTGACCTCTAGCAAGTGTCAAAGTCGACCTCTCGTCACTACCTCTCTGAGGTTAGGCGGGATACTTACTGAGTACACGTTATTTTCGTACGCATGCTACACTTGATGTGAATTTTTATTGCACGGGTACTTTCATAGCTAGCGGCCCTGCTTGACGCAGTGACGTGGCTGACTTGGAGACTTAGACGAGTTGCATCATCCGGAGACGACCTGCAGCCGACAGAGTCTTCCTCAGATGTATTTACTTTTTTTATTTTAAATTCCTTGTCCAATTTGTATTTCGTACAAGCATTGTAGTATCTGTATAAATCTTAGAAGTCGGCTCATGCACTTGTGACACCGGGTTCTGGGATGACTTTGGGATTTAATTATTATTTGAATTTAGTAAGACACTGTTATTTTCTCAGTAAAGTTCATTAATTATTATTTAATATAGTAAAAATAAATGGTTTCAAAATATTAAAAATAGAGATTCAATCAACTTTTAGTGTTTGCTTGCCTGATAGTGGTGTCCGGCGTCATCGCGACCTTTAATAGGATTTTGGGTCGTGACAACGTGATATCAGAGCACTAGGTTCCCTTAGGTTTCACGAGTCATGAGCAGGTCTAGTAGAGTCTTGTGGATCGGTACAGAGACGTATGTACTTATCTTCGAGAGGTTACAGGGTTGTTAGGAGTATTTCACTTCTTGATTCCTCATCGTGCGATTTGATTTCATTGAGGCTTATGCCTATATTTCTTCCTACTCAATCTTACACGTCGCGAAGCGCTTGCTATAAATCAGGAATTTGAGGAATTGAAATGGTGCTACGGATATGGTGCGTGATGTTTTCCATGCGTAGTTGGTTGGGGCTGTTGTTGTTGCACTGCAGAAGGATATTATGTTGTTTCAGCTCAGTAGCTGTGTTTCTGAGAGCTTTGAGGCTATGCTCAGGTTGTTATGATGCTTACGATTGGTTATCACGCGGTGTTGATGTGATGGTAGAATGCTTGCCCTTATGTCAGGGTAATGAGTGACTTGAAGGGGGGGTCTTCTCATAGCGTGGTTTCGAATTTTCAATATTTTAGTTCCCGCGAAGGAAAGGCAATTGGACTATAGATGTTCAAGTTTGGGTGAATAGAGTAATAAGACTTGGCGTTTTCAAGTGTCGTGGAATCTTCATCTGTGATGGGGTATTGTCATCTTTGGTCGAATAGAATGTGTTAAGTTCGTCGGTGTTATGATCTTCTACGATTTGCCTTTGGGGCGGGAGATAGTGAGATATTATTGAAGAAGCGACTGTCAAAGATCGCGGTGTGCGGTGGTTCAGGATTGAATAGGTATTTCTAATGTTGATGGCTCGAGAAGGGGATCTTCGGAAGGCGTTGGAGTTAGTAGCAATCTATCGGGTCAAGTGCTACAAAGATAGATATTGGCCTAAGGAAACAATTGGGCAGCATACGATGAAGGAAGATATGTGAGAAGTGTCAGGTGGCGGCTAAATTTCTAAAAGGCAAGGTATAAGAAACGGAGGTCAGGTAGTTGCTTAAAGAAATGAGTTTAACTAAAGTGGGAGAGTGGCAGCATAGCATACGAGTTCAGTGGTAAGATAGCTGCCTATCTTGAGGAGAAGTTTGGAGTGATTTGAGAATTTTAGTGGACGGTGATTGGGTCCACGGGCTTAAATTGAAATGTTGGTTATTTCGGCGGAAGGTGGGATACAATTGAGAGGAGTTGTTCGGGATGAAGAAGGATGCAATAAGGCGGTGAATTTGAAGATATTGTCGCGCATTTAATAGATGTCCATGGGGAGCGGACGGACTAGTAAAGTTGGTAAATGAAGAAGGGTGTAGGATGGGGTATTGATGTCGTAGAGATTGTGCAGTGCAGCGTCGTTGGAAGGTGTCAGTTGGAAATTTCCGTAAGAAGGTTATCTCCTGTGAGCAGGTTAGCGGTTGTGTTGTTGGCAAGTTTCTGCTAGGAATTCTAGTGGCTATTCGGTAGAAGGCTGAATACGTAAATGATGCTAGAGAATCTGAGTATTCAGGAAATGCTAATAGGAGAATTTAGCAGAATTTGACGAGTTGGTTGAGCAAGATAATGTCAGCGATGAAGAAAGAATTTTGGTGGGGTCTAGAGTGGTGCAAGGAGTAGCTACGGGCTAAGTGGGAGAGTCCCACCGCCTGCAATTGGGTTGCAGGATTGTCTTCTCATGGGGTTGCGGATTTCGGCGTATTGGCAAGTTATTGCATCTAAGAGGAGAGGAGTAAAATGGCAATTGCGCATGAGGTTTGATAAATGTGTGCAAAAGTTGACCCTATTGGACCAGGGTTAGGCTTTGGAAGATTCAGAATTTATGCTTAAGGCATAGGCGAGTTGTAAGGGTAGTGACTCAGTCACGTGCTTCATTGAGAGGGTGTTCTTGTGCTAGAAGAGCCTTGGAGTCGATTGTATTCGGGCCAAGTCAGAGTGGATGACTCTCAATAGCGGTCCTAATGAATTTGAAAGTTAAGAATGCGGTGCTTAAGGGTTTCAAGAAGCAGTTTGAGTGAGAATCGAGCTTTTGCAGCGTAATTTCTGAGAAAGGGACAATGGTTGGAGTGTTCTGTGTTATTTTCAACGTGTAAGGTAGTATTGGGGGAGTGAGAGAAATAAACTCCGGATTGTAGAAAGATTATCAGGAGGGGTATATCAGTCAAAGTTGTGAATGCGCACCAGGAGGGTATGAGACAGTTTGTGGGGTTGAGACAACATGGTCTCATGAATCAAGGCCACTCGGGATGAGTGAGGATTGAGTTTGTTATGTGTTGAGTGGAGTTATCATTATTTCTGAAGCAATTAATGATAATTAAAAGGATATAGATTGATTAGCCATGGTTGAAATGGCGCAGGTACGACAGTGATAAGTTCCTTCAGTGTGATTAAGTTATGCATGTGGTTTGTGCTAGTGTGTGTGAGGCTTGTCGGCCTCCGTAATAGATTTTATTTGGAAGCATTCAAGTATTATGGCTTGTCAGGTGTAGGCGGATCCTGGAAGGATTATGGTGGTATAGACTACTCCTTGAGGATTTGTCTGTTTGGGATTATGAGAATTCACTCGTGTGTTGTTATGGTTCTCTTGAATTGAGGTAAGTAAAATGTTTCTATATGATGAAGTGTTCCCTCTATTAGTGGTTTAGGAGTTATGATGGAATTCTTGCGCTATCTCATATTGGCATGCCAGGTGCAGTAAGCAACATGGAATTGAAAGTAAGGATCAAGATTGCGGCTCGGTGTTGACAAGGATGTCATGAGCTCGGATGAGAAAGAAAAAAAAGGGATTTGAATGTTCAGAGTAAGCTGGTGTTGTCTTCAGTGTCACCTGAGATCGTTGTTTGGTGGAAAAGGCTTTGCATCCCGATTATGGGTTCTTGATTTGTTTTACAGCGTTAATATAGTCGGTGGTATGGATGTGCATACTTGTTACCTTGTGTGGAAGGACGTGGGAGCATGACCACGGGAAGATCGTATGAGTGTGACATGTGGTCACTTAATGGATTAATGATTTAGACCTAGTATAAAGAAATGTGATATTGCTTATTTGAGAATTTATGCCTGAAAGACGTTCAGTTCATCTCTGTTGTGGATTGTGGGGTGTTGTCCCGGCTATGATGGTGGTTCTTGCGTGTTATGAGAAGAAGTGGGTTATTATGGACCCAGATGAGGGTATTAGCCTAATTCAGTGCGAGTAGAATCGGCTTAAGGGTTGTGAATGGATTCAAATATAGTTTTGGGCTCCATGTGAGTCAGGTATGTTCATTTCAGTATGGCGCTTCTCAGGGAGGGGTGTTGGAATATCAGATGTTGTTCCGTCTTTGTCCAATTCGTGTAATATTATGATGTTGTCGTGTGAGTTGTGAAACGACTTGATAATGTCTTATGTGCTGAGTTTCCAAGTGGTGATGATGTTATGTGAGCGGGAGAGCTCTTGAGATTTCAGAGTATGTATATCGCACCTCAGTTGTGCTCAAGTTTTGTAGCATATGGATCTATCAGTCTCCCCAGGATGGTATTATGCACTTAGCGTGCTTGTGATCAATATTTAGTATTTTGTGGTAATAAGAAATTTAGCTCGGTGTGTATCTTCTTATGTAAATTTCATGTGTGGATCATGTGGCAGTGGCACGCCGCCACGTGTATGTTATTTGGATCAGGTTGCACGCCGCAACAGTGCGATGTTGAGTAAGGTTCCTATATTTTTTTTTCTTGTGTTTTGCTTCCTATATTATGAGGAAAGTTCATATTTGTAGCGTGATTCGAGTAGTCCCTTACTGGGTCATTTCCTTATGTATCATGTTCGAGTTGTGGCTTATTGGTGCATGGTGGCATCGTGTGAGACTGTTGGTCAGGACTGGGGTGATTGGTTGTCTGAGCATTTCATACTGGGTGAGACGAGATTTATGGATCAAGGATCGGTGCGATAAGATTATGTGAAGTATATTACAGGACAATTACCATTATTTTGTTCGTAATGAGATGATGATTTAGCAATAGGAAAGATTCAATGTTTGGTTAACTCTGCAGTTGGTTACAAGTTTCAACACATCTCCTCCGTTGTGGTGGTATCGTAAGCGTTAAAGCAGTACATATATATATATATATATATATATATATATATATGTGTGTGTGTGTGTGTGTGTGTGTGTGTGTGTGTGTGTGTGTGTGTGTCATTGGGAGCATCAGATTCGTGGAATTTTGGCTATTACGATTCAAGGCATGTCATTGTGGTTAGGTGATGAGTTATGTGGTGCCTCGTTCTAATTCAACTAAGGTATGCAGTCATGCTCTGGTACCTCGTGTGGTAGTTGATACGGTGTTCATATATTGGAAACAGGCATGGCAGGGAATTTCAGATGTTGGAACTGGGTTCCGAGCTTATTGTACGGATAAAAGAGGATATCTTCATATTTGATCAAGCTAATGTGCTCAACTGGGGTTGTGGTAGCACGGGCAGGTGCACGAGGTGTTAAATAGTGATTTCAGATAACTCTAGAGCAATTCTTAGCACGTTCGAGGACAAACGTATGTTTAAGTGGGAAAGAATGTAACAACCCGATCGGTCGTTTTGAGATCTAGCACGTCGTTTGGCGGTTTGAGGACATGAGCAGCTTCGTTTTAGGTATTATAACTCGTAGGCGTGGTCGGAGTTGAATTTCGGGAAGTTCGAAGTCAAATTGGAAAGAAGATTCTCATTTCGGGAGCCTTAAGTTGGGAAAATTGACTAAGATTGGATTTTTGAGTAAACGACCTCAGAATCAAGATTTGAAGGTTCCAGCAGGTTCGTATGATGATTTCGGACTTGGGCGTATGTTCGGATCGAGTTTTGGATAACCCGGGAGCGTTTCGGCGTATATTCTGAAAGTTAGCATGTTAGAAGGAATTTCACAAGTCTGGGTTGAAAGTCATTTCAGTGATATAGATGTCCGTTTAGGATTCCGAGTCTGGGAATAGCTCTGTATGGTGATTCTGGAGTTGGGAGCGTGATCGGAAGTGAATTCGGATGTCCGTAGGTTATTTTGAAGTCATTTGGCTAAAGATAGAAATTTGAAGGTTTTTGAGAAATACGACCGGAAGTGGAAATTTTGATATCGGGGTCGGAATGCGATTCCGAAAGTTGGAAAAGGTCCGTAATGTCGAATGTGACTTGTGTGCACAATTTGGGGTCAATCGGACGTGATTTGATAGGTTTTGGCATCAGATGTAGAAGTTTGAAATTTCAAGGTTCATAAAGCTTGAATTGGAGAGCGATTCGTGGTTTCGCCGTTGTTTGATGTGATTTGAGGCCTCGAACAGGTTTGGAGTATGTTATGGTACTGAGTCGTGTGATTGGACGGGCCCCGGGGGCCTCGGGTGTGTTTCGGGTAAGTTTTGGGTGATTTGCTGTTGCTGGTTTGCTGGTGTCGAAGTTGCTTTTCGCGAACGCGGAGGGCTTCATGCGTTCGCGAAGAAGGAAGTTTGAGGGGGATGGAATTTGGACTTTGCGAATGCGTGGAGGTGGACGCGAACGCGTGGAGGTCTCCTGGGCACTCTATGCGAACGTGCCAAGAGGGACGCGAACGCACAGAAGAAATGGGAGCTGGGGGCCTGGGGGTCGTTGGCTTATGCGAACGCGGAGATGGAGTGCGAACGCGGAGGTATAAGGAGGTTGACCATCGCGAACGCACTAGGTTGTATGCGAACGCGTTGAGTAAGATTTTAGGCCTGGATTTCTGGGCTTCGCGAACGCGGTGGAGCAGGTGCGTTCGCGAAGAAGGAGGGCAGCAGCCTGGGCGGATTGTTTTAAAGCGTGGAATTAGTTCATTTCACCCATTTTTCTTATGGCTAGGACGATTTTGGAGAGCTTCAAAGGGGTATTTTCATCAAGAAACACTAGGTAAGTGATTTCTTCCCCTTTTTTGAGTTAAATATGTGATCTTACATGGATTTAGACATGAAAATTAGTATAAATTCGGGATTTTAGGGGAAGACCTAGAATTTGGTATTTTGGACTTTTACCATGAATTTAAGCATGAAAATTAGAGTAAATTATGTATTTGAGTTAGTAAAGTTATGGGTAGAATTTATCTTCGAGAAAATTTGAAATCCGTACACGTGGGCCCGAGGGCATTTTGGTCAACCTTTCGAGCGGAGTTGAGAATTTATATAATTTGAATTGTTACCAGTATTAGAGTGAATTTTCATTGGTTTGCCCATTATTTAGTTAGTTTTGGGACGTTGTGCGTCGTCGGAAGGGCTCGAAAGCCGGTTATGGAATTTCGGAGCCAGGTAAGTCTCCTTTCTAACTTTGTGAGGGGAAATTGTCCCCATAGGTGAACTAATTAAATATGTGTTACTATTTGTGGGGGCTACGTACACACGAAGTGATAGGAGTCCGTGCGTAGCTACTATTATGCTTGTCCGGGTAGTCTAGGACCCAAAAGCATGTTTTATTTGTCGTATTTGTAACCTTATTGATAAAATTGAAAATGACTTAGATCTTATCGAATTTGATAAATGAATTTCTGGAAAAGACTTAAATGCTATTTTTGTAACTATTAAAAGAGAACTTCATCATTTCTTGAGTAATTGTTTTTCCGACATAGTCGGGGTGGACTGTTTGAATGTGTATGCTTATGTGTGACCGCTTCGCAATATATATTCCGCGAGCGGGGTGATTCTTTTCACTACTCTCATGGGAGCGGGTCGTACGCCACATCGGTTAATAGATGCATCTATGGTTCGAGCCATTTGACCCTTCGGCAGTGCACATTTTATTTTTGTTGGTCTGCGCCGTTCGACCCTCGGCATTTCCTGCGCATGATATATACTATATACCATCTGTGACTTGGACTGTTAAATGTCCTTAAAAACGTAAACTGCTAAATGAAATGAGGGAAAACAGATAATTTATAAATTTATGGAAACAGTTGCTCTTTCCTGTCATTATTTGTTTATTTGATGTTAATACCCATGTTTGATATCATACATTGATTATATTATATTGACCTCTAGCAAGTGTCAAAGTCGATCTCTCGTCACTATGTCTCTAAGGTTAGGCGGGATACTTACTGAGTGCACGTTGTTTTCGTACTCATGCTACACTTGTTGTGCATTTTTATTGCACATGTACTTTCATAGCTAGCGGCCCTGCTTGACGCAATGACATGGATGACTTGGAGACTTAGACGAGCTGCATCATCCGGAGACGACCCGCAGCCGGCAGAGTCTTCCTCAGATGTTGATAATAGGTGAATTAGACTATATTTTCACCCCTAATAAACCATGATTTATTATATTTTTAATGTAAATATTGATAACAAAATGCTCTGACTAGTGTTTTTATGCTTTGCAGGATATATTCTATGATAGGATATACTTTGGAGCAATTTGGAGTCAATTAAGAGAGTTTGAGGCCAATCGAGAAGAGCCTTTGAGAAAAGCTAAAACTGCTGGAAAATAGCCCACCGCGACCGTGGTCGACCGCGGCTGGAGCGCGGTGGGCAAAACAACTGGAAGCAGAAAGCGTGTCATCCACCGCTGTCGCGCCGCGACCGCGGGCGAAAGCTGAAAGACCAAAAAAGCTGAAGGACTTAAGTGCAAAACACGGGAATAAATTGCCAACCCCTATTTAAACATTGTAAATCCGCCCAAGAGAAGGATATTCTTGTTTTTAGACACAAAAAGGAGGCAAGAATCATTGTGAGAAGACAAGCAACAATTAGAGTTTTATATTTTCTTCCCTTGATCTTTATTTTGATTATTATGACTTTTTTTGGGTTTTTATTGTTCTTGAGCATGAGTAGCTAACTTTGTTATTCTATGGTTTTGGTGGAACCCGTTGGGATGAACTAATTGCGATATTAATATAGTTTTGTTTAGTTGTTAATCTCTATTTGTTCAACTACGTTATTGTTGTAGTTGATTGAAGGCCTCTCAATTAGCTGTTCCTATTTTTTATGTATCTACTTGAGAGAGAGTGCATATTTAGGTAGTTATTTGAACAACATCACTCCCGGAGTATAGGAGAAATCCATAACCGAGGTTTAAGAGGTTGGATTAGAGATAACGATACCTCAGGTGCAATCTAGCTAGCGTAACTTGAGAGAGTGCGTCTAGTAAAATATCATAATTACTTGAGAGAGATTTATGATAACTGTAGTGTTCATGATTGATAGAGATAACTAAGTCAAAACTATAAGAACTACACAAGAAGGAATTTCACAACGGGGGAAACCATAACCTTAGACCTTTATTCCAATTATTTACACCTTATTGTTAGTTAATCTTTAGTTTATTATTTCCGTTCAGCTGTAGTAGTATAACCAACACAAAGTGATATTCATAACTTTTGAGAAAGTTGATTATTGAGAATTTAGTACTCTAACAACAACATTTGATACGTTAATTCCCTGTGGAATTCGACTTTGGGCAACATACCTGGATTATATTTGCAACGCCCGCTTAGTCTTTTAGTAGACATAGTTGAGCGTGATCAGATGTATTTACTTTTTTTATTTTAAATTCCTTGTCCAATTTGTAATTCGGACAAGCATTGTAATAGCTGTATAAATTCTTAGAAGTTGGCTCATGCACTTGTGACACCGGGTTCTGGGATGACTTTGGATTTAATTATTATTTGAATTTAGTAAGACACTGTTATTTTCTCAGTAAAGTTCATTAATTATTATTTAATGTAGTGAAAATAAATGGTTTCAAAATATTAAAAATAGAGATTCAATACATTTTTAGTGTTGGCTTACCTGACAGTGGTGTTTGGCGCCATCTCGACCTTTAATAGGATTTTGGGTCGTGATAGTAATATTATTTGTTTTGGGCTAAACCCGTATGATTTTTTCGATCTTTTCATCTACTAATGTAGGATTTTGTTTGCACACCCAACAATCTCGCCCTCGAACTAAGTTTCACATGACTCATCGCCACGATTCACTGGTCTTCCCTCGAACTAAGTTACACGTGGCCTATTACCATGATCCATAAGTCAATTCTGAGATTCACTGTGTGCCTACCTCCTTAGAGTATATATAGCATTGAAGCCCGCAATTAGCTTCTTCTCGTCATTCTCGTCCCGCTGAACATGAACTATGTTACTAGTTTTGTGATCAACTAGTCTGAAGATACTCTTAAAATGTTGTGATATTTTTCTTATTGGGCCGAGCCACATGATTTTTCTCAAAAGGTCTCACGCCATTAAAATATCTCTATGCCTTATATCTCGATTTTCAATATTTTAAGTTTTTTTTTTATTCCTATACACTATTGAGTAAAAAGTGAGCTATAAAACGGGTCATCACATTGTTCATCAAACTCAAATCCCAACCACAGATTAAAAGAAAGAACTTATATACAGATAAATGACCAAAGCAGAATACAAGAATAAACTAACTTGATACAATTGGTGTCTGATAAAGTTCTTGAACCAACCTTACGTCGTCCAACTTTATGCCTTCTGGATTGACATTTAATTCATGATGCATACTATAACAATAATCACTTTACTAATTTTCGACCAATAACATTTAATTTGCAATTCAAATTAACCTTCAAATATTTTGATTATTAGCCAGAACGTTTATTTAAACTGCAAGCTTAAGAATATACTAGAACACACGAAAATCTCCCCCATTTGACCCCTCCCCCCAAACCCCGATCTACCCAAAGAAAAAATAAGGGAAATATAAAATTCTCCTTAAAAGTCAGTTGTCCTTTTTGACTTATTTGCTTGAGAATTCCCGATTCATTATTTGCTTGAACTTCACTTCTATTTTGTGTCTCCGCGTCTGTTTTCCGAAAATTGGGTGTGCTATCTTTTAGTGTCTACACAATCATATACATAACAATATAACAGAATAAAGTTTTTATCAAATTCACTTATATTCTAGGTCCTAATCGACCTTCTCCTGTGCTGATGAATGTCGTCCTCGATATGTAGGAGTAGTAACTTTGAATAGCATCAGTTAATGAGAATACTCAATTCTCAAGCAATGTGAAACAAAAATTTATAACTTAAATACAAACTTTATACAATATGTCTTTTGTATTTTTTTTGTATCTGATTTATACATTGCTAAAATAAATTTCATACAACCAATTATATATTATACAATTTATCTAAAATTTTCACACATTATTTCTACCCAGTTAAATACAACTACAATAATATACAACTTAAATATAAATTTTATACAAAATTTAGTCAATATGTCTTTTGTATATTTTGTATCTAATTTATACATAGTAAAAATAAATTTCATACAACTAATTATATATTATACAACTTATCTACAATTTTCATACATTATTTCTACTCAGTTATATACAACTACAATATCATACAACTTAAATATAATTTTTGTACAATATTGTTTAACTTTCATACAATAATTATATATATAACGTAATACAATTTTTCTAAAATTTCCTAAATATAATGTATATCATGTCTTCTTCTTCTTCTTCTTCGAGTTGCAATCTGAAATTCAGCCAAAATCAAATCTAGTCTTCATCAAAACACCCTCAAAATGTAGAATAAACTTCAAACAATATTCCCAATTGTTTGCAACAACACCCTTTCCAAACAAATAATGGTTTTTGAAAACCCAAATGTGAATTCAAAGCTTTTTAATGGTTGTCAATGGTGGAATTGATGTTCTCTTTTCCTTTGCTTTACATTACTGTAATTAGCGATTGAGAGATAGAGTGAGACGTAGAGAGAATTCACAATTCTTTGCAACAATACCCAATTCAAACAAATAATATTTTTTGAAAACCCAAATTCGAATTCAAAACTTCAAAGCTTTTTAATGGTTTTCAATAGTGGAATTGATGCTCTCTTGTGCAAGATACGTGGGGAGGGGTGTGGGATATGGAGAGAGAAACGTGAGGGGAGTGGAAGGTACGTTAAAGTGATTTTAAGACACTAATTATTATCATTAATTTCCTTAAAATGTACATAAATTGTAATTAGGTATACAATATATAATTATAATAAAACTTAAATAGAGAAAATATTCATATTTTTAATTACCAATGTGAGACTATATTCTCGCGTCCAACAACATGAAAAAATAGAATGACGCTTGGAGAATAGTGGCAGACACATACAAATAGTGACTGCTTTTCACATAACATTTGGCTTCGTGTAAATCGTAATACCTGTATCTTTTTTGTTATTTAACATTAATTATGTTGTATGTTACTCACTCCGGTCCTGACTGTTTAGTTTTTGGCACAGATTAACTCCTACAAAATATTATTTTAACTAAATTTCCTTAATTAAAAATTATAAACAAAATATACCATGGATTATTGTTTAGACGATCTAGACTTAATAAACTGCAATGCTGGAAACAAAACGTTCTAATCCTATATATTTGAAAATGTGGAAATATTCATCTTTTTCTTAACCACTAAGGAGAACATTTACTGGGATTAAAATTTAGAGGAATCATGAAAAAAGAATAATAGCAGAAGTACTGTTACGCAGCGCCTTCCTGAGATGCTTTGGAAGGGCGACGTAAGGCTAAGCAACCAATGTCAGAGTGGTTGTTGTCCGCCAAATGAGGTCCCCGCCACACGCTAGACTAGATTGTCAGTGCCGTGTGGGAAAACCAATGCCAACAATTGAGAGAACAGTAATAATGTTTGAAATGATGAAAGCTGGATTGCAATAATGAAAGCTATTACAAAATGAAGGAAATGCGGTGTCGAGGGGTAGAGACACCAGTACAGGGATTTGCTTGCTTGAAAGTTTTGAATGCTATATACCCCCTAATAATGCTTTAAAAAAATAAACCCTAGTTACATGAGTAGACTAAACTAGGCTAGAGAAACATAATGGAAGTACATGGAATAAAGCTAGTCTATGATTACAAAGAAAAGGACTTAGTTTTCTACAAAGGTAGAAACAGGTCCGTTGGCAGCAACTTTGTCTTCGGCATCATGATCTGCGCGCGCGGCGCTGTTGGCAGCTGCTTGCAGCTGGGCGCTAGCGAGGGAAATTGGTGGGGCAACAGAGGCACCTGCGCGCTTGTCACTTGGAGCGGCCAAGACCACGAGGTCGTCTGTGGCGCTAGGCGTTGGGAGACTTGCTAGGACGCCACGGGGCGCGTCCAAGGGGTCATGGGGC
>MDKH01037985.1:0-22617 GCA_005239495.1 Nicotiana undulata
ACGCCACGGGGCGCGTCCAAGGGGTCATGGGGCATGGATGGAAAGCCGCCCATGACAGTATATGCGTTCATAACATCATCAAGCCTCTGAGGGCATCCCATCGTACCATTTCGGCCACTTTGGGAAAATCATCAATGTATAGCAGCTGATCATGTGGTAATGCGTATATAACGCCGTAACCTTTTCTCATATCACATATACATATATTATACATATATACGCATATATAGCGTCATATGGTCATGGGTCAGTGTAAATGAATGCAATGCATGAAAAGTACGTCAATAAAATCTTTCGGAGTCATAAGACCATTATGCCTTTGGTTAATATCACGAAATAAACTTTATCAACTTACGTATTTTCTGAGACCCATGAACAAATGATAGAATAATATGACACATGGGGAATCAAGAACATAAGCAACTCTAATATTTCTATGAATAGAGTCATGTATGAAAATTGTAAATTTGCTCGTTTCGTTTGTGTCGTATCGATCTTGCCAAAAGAAATAAGGTATAGCCTTAACATAAGCCGGTTCTTCGAACAATCTCTCTAACACACGACAATCACGACAAAACACATAACAACAAATCGAAGTAAGGAAAAATCCATATGATATCATTTTACCGCATAATCTGTGCAATTTTTGCCACCAATTTTCACACTATTTGGGTAAAAAAGTAGCGCATCACGTGGAGAGCAAGAGAACCAACAGAGACGACAAAGACTAAAGGGATTGATGAAGCAATCCATGAATTATTTGAAGGTGTTTTTCTTGAGCAAATTACATGCTCTTTAAGGCCAGAAGAACGAATTGGGGCCTCTGGAAAATTGAAGTGCAAGAAAACAGTATATAAGTGATTCATCCCTTACTAAAACACTTAACAACCAACCTTAATAAGTTAAAGAAACCTTCTTTAAATGATTGGTTTATGTGGGCCCCACTTTAGGATGACTAATCCTCAAAATGTGACACTTATCAAATGAATCTAAGAGTCATGTTCATTTAAGTCCTTGGCTGCCACGTTATGGATTTTGTCCAATAATTAACCACCAATTATCTTAATCAACTTGTTAATCTCCCATTAACCAATTACTCACATAATTAAGAATTATCTCAATTGTTTTAAAATACTACTCATGTTAACACACCTTATACATTATATCATCGTAGTCATGTGGTACCTTGTATGACACTAGTCCATAAATATCGAGTATTTTAGCTCGGGTCATATTTTATCCCAAATCTCAAACTTGGACGAAATTCAATTTCTTTGACTTGCTTCCCTTTTCACCTTTACGAATTTACTCATCACTTGTTTAAAATGACATAATGCTTATAATCTCAAAATAATCTCATTCCCGAACATCCATTAATTTATTTATGGCGTACTTTCGCGTACGAAATATGGGGTGTAACACTGGTATTATTACTTGGCATATTTGGATATCCGGATGCAAAAATTGGTTTGAAAACATTGTTATGTCTCGTTATTGAATTATTCCCGCTATTGATCAACAACTATTTTGATTACTCATAAGCAATATTCGAACATCCCTCCTAATTATATGAATTGCGAAAAGTTTTATGAAGTCATGAACACGACTAAGCATCATATTTTTCAATGGCAGTTAAATGGAATCCTCCCAGGAATGGTTTTGTTAAGCTAAACTCAGATGGGTGCCCTAAGGGCAACACAGGACCTGCTGGAGGTGGTGGTATTGTTAGGAATGATCAAGACAAAATGATCATGCCTTATGCTTCTCCTCTGGGATGCATGACCAACAATATGTCTGAAGCAATGGCTCTCAAGACTGGCATTGAATGGTGCAGAAATGCTGGCATCACTGAGCTCGAAATTGATTGTGATATATTGGATAAGATATATTATCCACCATGCACTCTTTGGGATATATTGGATAAGATAAAGTACTATCCGCAAGATTTTGACAATTGAAATATTCAACACTGTTATAGAGAAGGTAACAAGGTGGCAGACTCGCTGGCTAACTGGGACTTAGTTGTACAGATACTACCTATATTTACGGCAGTCGCCTCTTGCCTAGGGAAGCTAGGGGAGAGATGAATATGGACAGACTACAATTTTCGTCTTTCAGAGTTAACAAACATAAAAAGTGCTCCCTCCGTTTCATATTAGATGAGGTACTTTCTTTTTTAGTATGTTCCAAAATAAATGACACATTTCTAAATTTGGAAATAATTCAACTTTAAACTCTTCATTTTTATCCATTTATCCTTAATGAGAAGCTTTTATAGCTACACAAATGTCATGGCCCCACAAACGTTTTACCCCTTTAGCTTTTAAGATCACAAGTTTCAAAAGTCTTCTTCTTTTTTCTTAAACTCCGTACCGAGTCAAACTACCTCATTTAATATGAAACGGAGGGAGTATTTCTTTATAAAAAGAAACATGTACGGAATTCACCTATTAGATGTTCCTTGAGTTTGCACATTTTGTATAGGAGGGACCGAGGGAGGGGCCTGTAAGTCTACCCTCGTCAGTGTTAGAAATTTGTGTGTGCTTAATTTAAAAATCCTACTATTTTTTATGATGGGAGCATGTTCCATTCTAGTAGGTGCAGGAGCTTTTTCTCCCCTATTTTGTAAGTTTCTACATATGAATAAAAACATATTTTAACAAAAAAAAAGACATATATCTAAAAATTCTTAAAAGCAATAAATATTATGTCGTGAACCCATAATTTTAAAAATGCAATAATTTCAGTGATAACACCATAAAGATTGAACCCATCACGTTAAAATCGTGGATCGCCTCTGAGGTCAAGTGGGCTCACTTCGAGGATTGCAACATGTGCGAGTATTTTAGGATTTTCTTTGATGATCAAGTGTTTGCTTTAGGTTTTTGAAGAAAAATATATGGCTTTTTTTTTACATGTACATATAAAAATAATATATATAGAAGTATTACTCCTATTTATTATAATATTTTTCTTTTTTAAAAGGAAACTTATTTGAAGGGTTGTTTACCTTCAGCTTAGTAACTACTCTATCTTTTGAATTTGTTCAACCGTTGGCTTTAAATAAAGCCTTATTTATTTAAGTATTTTTCTCTTGCAACCAATTATTTTAGCTTTGTACTATAGTATTACGGAAATGCATCTAGCTGCTTATTTTATGTTGCTGCTGTTAGGGATATTGGAAATGGAATTTGCTCCTTATCATGTAATTGTGATATTTTGAATTGCATGACTGAATTTGATTTTGATTGCTATGACTATATTATGTAACTGGGGACTAGTGTGTGTTGATGCGGCGGTCAGGAACTGATATGGCCCGATATGTGGCACATGTAGAGAGAATTGAAGCTGATAACTGTAACAATATATATATAAATGCTCATGTTAGATGGTATTACCGGCCAGAGGAATCAATCATGGAACAAAGGAATTATTCTTGTCTGACCACTACGATGTTCGAATTGCCCACAGTATAGTAGGAAATACTAAGCTTGAGAATGTTGGTCCGAGAATTACTACTGTCGGTTCGAGTATAAAACGGTAATTGGAGCTTTTGTGCCTGATATAAGTGTATGGAATTCCGCTCTGGTTGCTTATTGAAGTTGCGTAATGTTCTTTATGCTCATAGATCTTTTTTGTTGCTGTGAGGGTATTGCAAATGCGAGATGCCATTGTATTCCGGATGAATTTATTGTAAATTGTGTGGAGTGCAAGGAGAGGTATACATCATTCATCTTTTTGCTTAAGTTGCCGGTTGGTAAAATGAATTACTTACATTAATTTACTCTCCTTTGAAGATTGGAAAACCAACCAATCAAATGTAGTGAACATGTAGAGATCTTTCTTGTTCTCTCAACAGTTGGGGGCTAACTCCGCTCCGCCTTCTTTGAGAGTTCTGATACTTTATTAATTTTCAGTTTTTTTTTTCAAGAAACGGGCATTTCTTCTTTCCAGCATGAAACATACGGAGGCCTATGCAAAGGTCTGTGCATCCATAAAAGAATTCCACATCTCAAATGATCCTGCCATACTGAATATAATCTGTTAAGAGCCGCTGTTCTGAAGACGCAACTGTACCTTCGAGGCTGATCTGATTGGTTAAACCAAAAAACAATTGTGCCCATTAATTATACATTGCATGCTTTTATTTCTTACAATTCATTCCTTTGGTCTTTTGCAGGCATCATCCAGCCTTTGTTAGCATGACTATTGAACAAGCTAAACAACTAGATCACTATGTTTGTTCTGATTTCTTGCAAGAAGGAACATGTCGTAGTAGGATTGAGGGATTAAAGCTCGACCTACCTTAGACATTTCATGTCACGACCCGAATTTCCAACCATCGGGATCGAGATGGCGCCTAACGTTGAACCGCTAGGCAAGCCAACGTTACTGATTTGATTACCTTTTTACTTTACTTCTTAGCCATTTACAAGATATCATAACATAAACAATGAAATAAAATGCGGAGGAACGGAATTTAAAAATCTAATTGAATGCTAATACGAAATCCATAATACAACTCTACCCAGAACTGGTGTCACAATATCACGGACTGTCTACCAATACTACAGACAACGGTCTGAATAAGAAAATACAAATCTGTCTCAGAAGTAGATAAAACAGAAGGAAATATAATAGAAGGGGGTCGCCAAGGCCTGCGGAGTAGTGACGAAGCTAGGACTCAACAACCATGTAAACCTCTGCAAGTAAATCATATACGAGAAGCAATAACAACAAGAATTAAACAGAATAATACGGAAAGAGGGGAACATGTTGAGTGGGAGGGGGATATCAAGTTATGACAATAATGAAGTAAAGCGACAAGGTAAATATCAAACTTGAAGCAACAGAAATAATAACACAGAACAAGTGCTCGACATCACCCTTCGTGCTTTTACTCTCGTCCTCACCATAGAAATAAACAGAAACGGCACGGCATCACCCTTCGTGCTTTAACTCTCTCATAAACGTGGCATGGCATCACCCTTCGTGCTTTTAGTTTCATTAATATGGCACGGCATCACCCTTCGTGCATTAACACTCACAATATCGGCACGGCACCACCCTTCGTGCATTAACACTCACTCACAATATCACACACGACATCACCCTTCGTGCTTTTACACTCTTTCTCACCCAAACAAATGAAATGGTAGCATCCCGACAAGGGAATCAACAGTATAAACAAGATATAAACCATGATGTCCGGGAAAGGGAGTCAACAATGGAAACAATATCATCCCGGCAGGGGAAACAACTATAACCAATCTCGCTTAATTAATTAGCTTCACAAAATAAACCTCAATTTGAACAAATACTCCGCAATAGGCAATACCAAGAAAATACCATCAACATAGATAATTATCAAGTTAAGTCTAAGTAGTGCTTAATGAAAGATCAGGTCAATCACAATATATGACTCACGGGCATGGTTGGCACCAACGTATAGATACTCGTCACAACACATATACGTCGAACATAAAACTAACACATAGCAAATAGGACACAACACCTATTCCCTCAAACTAAGGTTAGGCCAAACACTTACCTCGGATTCCACGACCAAACTCAAGTCTTAAATACCGGTTTCCCTTTAGATTTCGCCTCCAATTCACTGGTATCTAGTCATAATTAACTTTAAAACATCAATAAATGCTAAAGAATCCAACCTCAATACTTAATTATAGGTTTTCTATCATTTTCTCCAAAAAGTCAAAAATCGACCCCAGACCCGCTTGGTCAAAACTCGAGGTTCGGACCAAAACTCAATCACCCATTCAACCACGAGCCCGAATATGCAATTAATTTCGAAATCCGACCCCAAAACGAGATCTAAATTCCAATTATACAAAAAGCCCTAATTCTACCCAAATCCCCAATTTCTACCATGAAAACCCTAGAATTTAGTTGTAAATTGGTGAAAATAATGGAGAGTTGAAAGATAGTAGTTAATGGATACTTACCTATGATTTTTGGAAGAAAAGGTCTTGAGAACATTGCCCTAGGTCTTCTACTTTTATGAAAAATAACAAAGAAAAACGGCTGGAGTTCTATTTTAAATACCTTCACTGCCCGACCAAGCGTAGGTGCGGAAAACGTATCGCTTCTGCGGCATTGGACAAGGCCACTGTGGGTCGCACCTGCGGAGAGAGTTCTGTTTCTGCGAAAATTTGTCTGCATCTTCGGAAAGAGGGAAGGTTGGGCTAGGCCGCATCTGGGGCGAAAAACTCGCCCCTGCGAGCTCGCACCTGCGGCCCTAGGCTCGCGGGTGCGGGCACACCAGAACCGGTGCACCAGCTGAGTTTTTTTCCAAGTCTAAACACCCCGTAGCCTATCCGAACACTCATTCGAGCCCTCGGGGCTCCGAACCAAATATGCATGCAAGTCTAGAAATATCATACGGACTTGCTCGTGCGATCAAATTGCCAAAATAACATCTAGAACTATGAGTTTAGCATCAAAATCAAAGAAAAGTCTCAAGAACTTTTAAAGTATCATATTTTACAACCAAGGGTCCGAATCACGTTATATGACCTCCGTTTCTTACCAAATTTTACAGGCACAACTCAAATACCATATTAAACATGTACCGGGCTCTAGAACAAAAATACGGGCCCGATACTATCAAATTCAAACACCGTTAAATTTTCAAAAACTCTTATAATTTATGTTAAACAATTTCTTTAGAAAATTCATTTCTCGGACTAGGGACCTCAGAAGTCAATTCCGGGCACACGCCCAAGTCCCATATTTTCCTACGGACCCTCCGGGACCATCAAATCACAGGTCCGGGTCTGTTTACCCAAAATGTTGATATACGCCTGGACTACGCACACAAAACGAGGTAAAACAAGAGGAGCTTTTTAAGGCCTCGAAACACAGTTTTGACTTTTAAGACAAGAGATGACCTTTTGGGTCATCACATTCTCCACCTCTAAAACAACCGTTCGGCCTCGTACGAACATATAAAAGTACCTGAATCGGGGAAAAGATGGGGATATCGACTCCGGATATCGGACTCGGACTCCCAGGTAGTTGCCTCGGCAGGCTGACCTCTCCACTGAACATGAACTGAAGGATAACTCTTTGATATCAACTAACATACCTGCCGGTCTGGAATAGCTACTGGCTCCTCCTCATAGGTCAAGTCCTTGTCCAACTGGACAGTGCTGAAGTCTAACACATGGGATGGATCGCCATGATACTTCCGAAGCATAGACACATGAAACACTGGATGCACAACCGATAAACTCGGTGGCAACGCAAGTCTGTAAGCCACCTCTCCCACTCTATCAAGGATCTCAAAAGGACCGATGAACCTAGGGCTTAGCTTGCCCTTTTTCCCAAACCTCATCACGCCCTTCATGGGCTACACCCGAAGCTACACTCGCTCTCCAACCATGAATGCCACATCACAAACCTTGCGATCGACATAACTCTTCTGCCTAGACTGAGCTGTACGAAGTCTATTCTGAATAACCTTAACCTTATCCAAGGCATCCTGCACTAAGTCTATACCCAACAACCGAGCCTCTCCCGGATCAAACCATCCAACCGGCGATCGGCACCGCCTACAACATAATGCCTCAAAGGGAGCCATCTAAATGCTCGACTGATAGTTGTTGTTGTAGGCAAACTCTGCTAATGGCAAGAACTGATCATAAGAACCTCCAAAGTCTATAACACAGGCGCGAAGCATATCCTCTAAAATTTGAATAGTATGCTCGGACTGTCCGTCCATCTGAGGATGAAATGTTGTGCTCAACTCGACCCGCGTGCCCAACTCACGCTGAACTGCCCTCCAGAAATGCGAGGTAAACTGCGTACCTCGTTCAGAAATGATAGACACGGGCACACCATGAAGACGAACAATCTCCCGGATATATATCTTAGCCAATCGCTCCGAAGAATAGGAAACTACCACAGGAATGAAATGCGCTGACTTGATAAGCCTATCCACAATAACCCATATTGCATCGAACTTCCTCTGACCCCGTGGGAGTCCAACAACAAAATCCATAGTGATACGCTCCCACTTCCACTCAAGAATCTCAATCTTCTGAAATAAACCACCAGGTCTCTGATGCTCGTACTTTACCTGCTGACAGTTCAAACACCGATCTACATACGCTACAATATCGTTCTTCATCCTCCTCCACCAATAATGCTGCCGCAAAGCCTGATACATCTTAGCGACGCCTGGATGAATGGAGTACCGGGAACTATGGTCCTCCTCTATAATCAACTCACGAAGTCCATCCACATTAGGCACACAAATACGACCCTGCATCCGCAAAACTCCATCATCCCCAACTGTAACCTGCTTGGAACCATTGTGCCGCGTCGTGTCCCTATGGAAACATAGGTGAGGATCATCATACTTCCAATCTCGAATATGATCAAATAATGAAGAACGAGCAATTGTGCAAGCTAGAACACGGCTGGGCTTAGAAACATCCAGTCTCACGAACTGATTGGCTAAAGCCTGAACATCCAAGGCAAGCGGTCTATCCCCAACTGGAATGTACACAAGGCTACCCATACTGGCTGATTTCCTACTTAAAGTATTGGCCACCACATTGGCTTTCCCTAGATGATAAAAGATGGTGATATCATAGTCTTTCAACAGCTCAAACCACATCCTCTGCCTCAAATTTAGATCCTTTTTCTTGAATAAGTATTGTAAACTCTTGTGATCCTTGAACACCTCACACGACATGCCATATAGATAATGCCTCCAAATCTTCAGCACGTGAACTATGGTCACTAACTCCAAATCATGAACTAGATACTTCTTCTCGTGGATCTTCAACTGTCGCAAAGCATATGCAATAACCTTACCATTATGCATCAACACCACACCCAGTCCAATACGAGATGCATCACAATACACAGTATATGTCCCTGAACTTGTGGGCAAAACCAACACCGGCGCCATAGTCAAAGCTATCTTCAACTTCTGAAAGCTCGCCTCACACTCGTTAGACCACCTGAACTGGGCACCCTTCTGGGTCAACCTGGTCATCGGGGTTGCAGTAGACGAAAAACCCTCCACAAACCGACGGTAGTAGCCCGCCAAACCCAAGAAAGTTTCGGATCTCTGTGGGTGACATGGGTCTAGGCCAATCCTTGACTGCCGCAATCTTCTTAGGATCTATCTGAATACCCTCTACTGATACAACATGACCCAAGAATGCAACTGAAATCAACCAGAACTCACATTTCGAAAACTTAGCATATAACTGACTATCCCTCAGAGTCTGGAAAACGACTCAGAGATGTTGCTCATTCTCCTCCCGACTGCGGGAGTAGATCAGAATATCGTCAATGAAGAAAATCACGAAGGAATCCAAATAAGGCCTGAACACTCAGTTCATCAAGTCCATGAAAGCTGACGGGGCATTTGTGAACCCGAATGACATCACTAAGAACTCATAATGCCTGTACCGAGTGCGAAAAGTTGTCTTAGGGACATCGGATGCCCTAATCTTCAACTGATGGTAGCCAGACCTCAAATCAATCTTCGAAAATACCTTGGCACCATGAAGTTAATCAAACAAATCATGAATCCTCGGCAATGGATACTTGTTCTTGATGGTAGCTTTGTTCAACTACCGATAATCTATGCACATCCTCATCGAACCATCCTTATTCTTAACAAACAACACCGACACACCCCAAGGCAAGACACTAGGCCTAATAAAGCCTTTATCAAGAAAATCCTGCAACTGTTCTTTCAATTCCTTCAACTCTAGCGGGGCCATACGATATGGCGGGATAGAAATAGGTTAAGTGCCCGGAGCCAAATCAATGCAAAAGTCAATATCCCTATCGGGTGGCATACCCGACAGATATGCAGAAAACACCTCTGGAAAATCACGGACAACAGGCATAGAATCCATAGAAGGAACCTCAGCACTAGATTCACGAACATAAGCCAAATAAGCCAAACACCCCTTCTCGACCATACACCGAGCCTTTATATAAGAGATAACCCTACTGGAAGAATGATCGGGAGTCCCTCTCCACTCCAGTCGAGGCAACCCTGGCAATGCTAAGGTCACGGTCTTGGTATGACAGTCCAATATGGCATGATAAGGCGACAACCAATCCATCCCCAAAATGACATCAAAATCTACCATATCGAGGAGTAGGAGATCTACACTAGTATCAAGACCTCCAATAACCACTACACATGAACGGTAGACGCGATCTACCACGATAAAATCACCCACTGGTGTAGACACATATACAGAAGCACTCAGAGAATCACGAGGCATAACCAAATAATGGGAAAAATAAGATGACACATAGGAATATGTGGACCCTGGATCAAAGAGAACTGAAGCATCCTTGCTGCAAACTGAAACTGTACCTGTGATAACTACATCGGAGGCCTCAGCCTCAGGTCTGGCTGGAATAGTATAGCATCGGGGCTGGGCCCTACCACTCTGAACTACATCCCTGAGACGACCTCCTGTTGGCTAACCTCTACCTCTAGCGGCCTGGACTCCACCTCTAACACCTCGACCCCTACCTCTAGCTGGCTGAGCGGGTGGTGGAACACCCGATGCTGGAACCATGGCACGAGAACCCCGGTGCGGAGAACTGCTCGAGGCTCGAGGGCAAAATCTAGCAATGTGCCTCGGATCGCCACAAGTATAACAATCCCTCGGTTGCTGGGGCTGCTGACCCTGAAACTGACCCTGACGCCCTGAGTAACCACAGTGAAAACTCTAGAGCGGCGGTGCACTAGTAGGAGCTGGTGGTGTACTGTAGGGCAACTGATTAGAATACTGCATATGAGAACCACGGCCACCTGAAGCACCGTGAGAAGCCTGAAGTGCTGAATGAAACAACCTAGGAGGATGGACCCTACCAAAAGAGTCCCTGCCTCCAAACGAGGCACCACTAAACCTGCCAAAACTTTTGGGGCCTCTTGTCAGATCACTCCCCTGTAATAGAACCATCTCAACTCGTCTAGCCACATTGGCTGCATCCTGGAAAGAAATCTCACTCACTGTGTCCTTAGCCATCTGCAATCTGATCGGCTGAGCTAGTCCCTCAATAAATCTCCTCACCCTCTCTCGCTCGGTGGGAAGTATCATAAGAGCATGACGGGCCAAAGTAATAAATCTGGTCTTGTACTAAGTGATGGTCATAGAACCCTACTGGAGACGCTCAAACTACCTCTGATAATCCTCCCTCTGAGTGATAGGAAGAAACTTCTCCATAAATAATTGAGAGAACTGGCCCTAAGTCAAATCCGGTGATCCAGCTAGTCTAGCCAAACAATAATCTCTCCACCAAGTCTTGGCGAACCTGACAGACGACAAGCAACAAAGTCGACCCAATTGGTCTCTACTATCCCCATGTTCCGTAGAACCTCGTGATAGCTATCAAAATAGCCATGGGGATCCTTTGAAGATTTACTGCCATAGGTAGTAGTGAAAAGCTTGGTAAACCTGTCCAAACTCCACAAAGCATCAACAGACATAGTTGCTCTATCACCGGTATGAGTCACAACACCCGGCTGAACTACCCCAGTTGGCTGAGCTGCTGGAGTCTGAAACTGAGAAGCCATATACTTCGGAGTGCGAGTAGCGGGAGTCTATACTCCTCCCCCAGCCTGAGAGATGGTTGGTGCTGCAGGACGTAAGTTTGCCTGGGCGACACTCTCCATAAGGCCCACAAGATGGACCAGAGCATCCTGGAGTACCGGGGTAGCGATGAACCCCTCGGGGACCTGAGCTGGCCCTACCAGAACCGTCTAGGCCGGAACCTCATCAGCAAACTCTACCTGAGGCTTTGTCGCTGGTGCTGCTGCTCTAGGCTGAGCTCTGCCCCTGCCTCGGCCTCGTCTTCTGCCCCTCGTAGGAGCTTTCACTGGGGACGCGGGCAGCTGATCAGTGGATGAAGAAGCACATGTTCTCTCCATCTGCGAAAGAACAGAGTAGAAGTTCAATTAGCATTGAGAAATAAAATTGCACGACAGAGAAGAGCAGATGTGAAGTCATTCCTAAACTCTGTAGCCCCTGGGGGATAAGCACAGACGTCTCCGTACCGATCCCTCAGACTCTACTAAGTTTGTTCGTAAATTGTGAGACCTAAGCAACCTAGTGCTCTGATACCAACTTGTCACCACCCAAAGTTTCAACTGTCGGAATCGCGATGGCGCCTCACGTTAAACCCGCTTGGCAAGTCAACGTTACTGATTTGATTACCTTTTTACTTTACTTCTTAGCCATTTACAAGATATCATAACATAAACAACAAAATAAAATTCGGAGGAACGGAATTTAACAATCTAACTGAATGCTAATACGAAATCCATAATACAACTCTACCTAGAATCGGTGTCACAATATCACAGACTGTCGACAAATACTACAAATACCGGTCTGAATAATAAAATATAAATCTGTCTGAGAAATAGATAAAACAGAAGGAAATATAATAGAAGGGGGACGCCAAGGCCTGCGGACGCTTGTAAGACTACCTCGGGTCTCCTCTGGACTTAAAGCAAGAACCTCGAATTACGGTCTGAAAGGTCCAGTACCAGGATCTGCACAAAAGAGTGCAGAGTGTAGCATCAGTACAACCGACCCCATATACTGGTATTTGTCGAGCCTAACCTCGGCGAAGTAGTGACGAGGCTAGGACTCAACAACCATGTAAACTTGTGCAAGTAAATCATATACGAGAAGCAATAACAACAAGAATTAAACAGAATAATACGGAAAGAGGGGAACATGCTGAGGGGGAGGGAGATATCAAGTTATGACAATATTGAAGTAAAGAGACAAGGTAAATATCAAACTTGAAGCAACAAAAATAATAACACAGAACAAGTGCACGACATCACCCTTTGTGTGAACCGGGTGGCTTTTCCCCAGGATGGATGGTGTGACAACCTTCTTAAGGGTTTGATTCTGTTTTTCGTTTTGCTTCTTATTGATAGCTAGTGAATAGAGGTTCCTCAAGCAAAGCTTCACTTGGTCCTAACACATTTTCCTTTGATCCTATGGTACAAAAAAATCATTGTCTTTAGGATGGTGAAAGTTGTGATCTTGAGACTCTTGTGTTGGCCGATAATCATCAAATAGTTTTTGGGGACCATTGTGTTGCTCAAAGCATAACTAAGGTCGTTGTGGGCCTCCAACTCTGTTTCTTTAGCAATCTCATAGCATGAGTGGTGAGAGTTTGAATTGCAAGTCCAAGTCCTGTGCCATTAGTCTAGAACTTGCCCTGAATGTCTGTCTAGGTGAAATCATAAGTGAAGTTTGACTTAAGAGGTGATTATAGGCTCTCCTTGATCCGAATAATGACTTGAACAACTCCATAGCCTCCCAATGACAATTTCCCTAGTCAAGCCTTTTGAGCCTTAGACCTTTTTAAAAAAAAAAAAAAGTCATGATACAAGCCTGTACCAATTTTAACCCTCTCTTGGAACCCCTTCTTCCCTTCACACAAAGAAAATATGTAAGTTTGGGGAAGAGACGAGGAATGAAACAAAGTGAAAAAGAAGGTACAAGAAGGAAGAAAAGGAAAGGCAATGAAAAAGAAAGAAAACAAAAATCAAAAAGCCAAAAAGAATGAACAAGTTAGAAGAAATAAAAGGGAATCAATGAAAAGAAAAGAGATTAAAGGTGTGGAATTCTTGGAAAGGAAAAAAATGATTGAAATGAACAAAAAGGAGTGATAGTGTGTTTCTCTAACCCCTCAGAAAGATCTAAATGACTCAAGAAGTCAAGATAATATGAAATAAATGAAGTGCTTAAGGGAAGATAGAACTCA
Source organism: Nicotiana undulata (assembly GCA_005239495.1). NCBI lineage: Eukaryota > Viridiplantae > Streptophyta > Magnoliopsida > Solanales > Solanaceae > Nicotiana > Nicotiana undulata. The sequence continues at coordinate 13,801 of MDKH01037985.1, forward strand.
CTTTGACCTAATATTTCCTACCTTTAACCAAAAGCCTTCATCATTTACCCACAAAAGTCCTATATGATCTTGATTTGAATGAAGCTTACGTTAGTGGTGACTCATATAAGGGGCAAGCCTATGGTACTTTGAGACGGACTTGAGTCTTTTCTTTGAGAGAGATGAGTGAACTCCCATTATCCTTGTTCTGAGTATTACAATCTTAAAGTGAGGTTTGCTTAGGGAGAGTTGAGGAGTATGAGTTTGGGTTCCACAATGACCAAAGTAATAGTAAGAGTTTCGTTGATGAGTCGAGTCAACTCTTGATGCTCTTGTGTCGCACTTAAATCCATGGTTTTAAAAGGGTCAAATGTTGTTAATGATTCATTTGCATTGAGGGCAATTGTTGGTCCCAATTGATGCTGTCGCGCCCCCTTTTTCCTCGCGGAGATCGGGTTCAGGACATTTGGGTTTGAGACAACTCTTTCCTTTTGGGAAGGGGTTTGCATTTTTGAGAGTCGCCACCTAACGATTTTAAAGGTGCATTGGGGAACCTAAGGGGTTCATTTACAACTACGTTGTTAATCAGGGATAGGGTAAGGGATTGAAATTATCCTAAGGGGAAGGTGTTAGGCACCCCTCAGGATCCACGAGTGTGGTTCCCGGCCAAATAGCTTTTGTGAATTTGTACGATTTAGCAAACAAACAAATAAAGGCTCAAATAAGAGGGGGTTAAAGTCCTTAAGCATACAAGGTGTTTGAAATAATTAGAGAAGAGCTAAGTTTTGAAAAATAGTTACAGTCTAAACATGTAAAGTAAAGGATATCCTAGGTTTATGATAATACGGATCACATCAATGCAATACCCGGTATGACACTCCTCAAAGAGGGGATACACGTGGTATTAACGCATCGGTCATCATGTCCATATTCTACCCTTTCCCACCCCGTGGAGGTAACTAAAGCGCGTGTTGGTCACGAACTCTATTGTGTGTTGTTACCCGCCCCTTCCTATTAGTTCTGGAGGAGGTTAGGACTACTATCCTAAAAGGGAGGTACTAGGCAGACCCTCAGGTTTTAAAGGTAAAATTCTAGGGCGACAGACAAAAGCATACATGACTGCAGTTAATGGGAACATAAAAAAGGCAAGTAAAGGCTTCAAGTTTACCTCCGCAAGTAAAGCAATTAGACAGCACGACTCAAACACAATTAAGGGCAGTATTTAAGTTCGGGATCCTAAAATATGGTGTCTAAGTGAGTTTAGAATATAAACAGATATGTAGACCTGTTTTATTACTCAAAAAAGGTCCTAATCAATTTGCCTACTGGTTTTAGCATACTGGTAGTTAAACATGATCACAAGACAGATCTGCTTTTTATTTCTTGTGATTGATTACCTAAGGCTTGCCTAGGTGTAAAATAACCTGCAGCAGTTGTACAAACTTGTTAAGGATTCCATATGATCAATCCTAATAGCATGTGATTCTAAATGTGCGTAGAGGGATGATTGACAGCTTATTTAGAACATGGGACTGTTTCAGACGTGTGTTTACCTAGAACATGATCTCTACGTATATAGCATGGCAAAGCAGGATTGCAGATTTGTTAACACGCTCATTTTAAGGCAGGATTTAAATTACATTCTTTCAGAATCACATTATAGCAGTTTTTCATTGTTATTACTGATCCTATGAACAAGATTTCATATCAACATAAGTGAAAAAATGCATGGCATGCTTGATCCCTAGACATGGTTACTAGTGCGCACATAGAAAAAATAAACCTAGAGAAACATGATATCTACCCATACTTATACTATAGCATGCATACCCCACCCATTTTCACTATCCCGCCCCAGAATAGCATTTACAAATTCTTACAAGCCTTTGAATATGAATTACATAATAAAAATAGGAAAATAAGAAGTTAACTATAAGGAGCCTTCCATAGTAGGCCCAAGTATCCAGGTCCTCATTGCCATGTACTGTTATTTCATAAGCATAATCCGGGTGTGTCAAAGTTCCCTAAGGATCTCAAAGGATCCCGGGCAGTGCTCACACCCAGATCTCATAGCCAAGATGGAGTAAGTGCAGTTTGGAAGAGCCAACTATTGTGTGTCAAAGTTCAGAGGGAGTTCAAGGGTCCCTAAGCAATGCTCACACAAAAGGGGCAGAACCTAGTGTCTAAGAGTATAGTTAAAGTGCTCATAGTTTGAGGAGTTTGAGAGAATAGTTTTAAAACATTTGGAACAGCTTTGGAAAAAAAAGAGCAAGCAAGAACAATTCTGGAAAAGAAATTACTTGAAACATTCTTGTAAAACTAGGGGAAAGTAGTTTTTAGGAAAAAACAGATTGTGGAGAGTAGGGATAATCAGCAAACAAAGACCAAACCCAAAACATGTTTAGTACCACACAAAGAACCAAGTCAGGTTCAACAAATAGGCTTTCACACAAGGGTAGCAGGGGTTGGGAACACATAGGTCACATGATGACAAACAAGTAATAGGTAGCACACAATCCGGAATTCTTAGGGATTCAGGGAATTGGGAACATAGTAAAGCATAGAAGTAACCAAGGCAGGATCAAACACAGTAAAGTTTACCAAAACTAATATACCAAACATAAGTGGAAAGGTTCCATGAAGACAGACTTTGAACACATAAAGGCAGGCTCCCAATCAAAGGAAACTGGATATACTAAGCAGAACATGTAATCCTAGTTACATGTTAGAAATTAGGACAATAAGTAAAAAATAGATGAGAATCACCAAGAATTGTGACAGCAATGTAAACATGTTGGTTTGAAGACTAAAATATAAATTAGGACATACCAGTATTGGAGAAATAGTAATACCAAAGCAGAAGTTAAGGGAGGCACAATAATTAGCCTTGGCTTGTAGCAGGCTAATTCAAATCAGTAGCAAGTAGCACATAAAAGAGGGAGAGAGAGAGCAAGTTTAGTTGTGAGAGAGTGAACAAATTAGTTTGTGTATGTGTCTGTGTGCAATGCATGGATAGAGTATATATATAGTTTCGAACTAGGTGAAAATAAGGTAAAAATCAGACTGCCCAGTAATTATGGGACTCAGAGAATCAATTAATTGTAAAATCAATACAAGTATCCTTAGAATTAAGGGAGTTATTCAAACGGTGAGTGAAAAATAAGGAAAAAATGTGAAATAGTGTTCATAACAGGTCATTAGGTATCCCTTAATTAAAGATTGAACTCAAACGGCTAGTAGGTAAACATAATTAAGGAAAGTTACTATGCACATGACATATAAGAAGACAATTTTAAACCAAATCAAACAGACAATTGAGACTAGGTTCAGAAAATATTAATTAAGGAAGCAATATCAATCAACAGTAACGAATCAAGGTAAGAAATAGATTAGAGATTGGAAATCAGTAAGAATATCTCATAGGAGATCAGCAAGACTTTCAAATCATAGTGAATCAGGGATTCAAACAACAACTAGTGAATAGAGATTCAAATAACACTAGTGAATAGAGATCCCTGTGTATAAACAGAATAACCACATTATAAGAAAAGCAATAAGTCAGGAAATAATTGAGTAAAAAATAGGATAAAATCAAGGATTCGAGCAAGCATAATACTAATTGAAGAGAATTAACATGAAATAACACGAATGTTAAGCAAGAACATCAGAACCCTAGTATATAAAATTAGGGGTCATGTGAGTTATGGAATGAGCAGTGAGATAGACTGTCACGACCCAAACCGATGGGCCGCGACGGGCACCTGGTACCTTACCCAACCGAGTACCAATGTAACGTATCTTTCTTATCACATCATTACATACACATGACATACGGGCCTAATAGGCCAACATAATCCTTTATAAACCCAAAACATAGGCCGGCCAGGCCGTACAAGCCTTTATGTACACGACATATGTCTACAAGCCTCTAAGAGTACATAAATATCATAAAGGTCGGGACAAATCTCATCTTACCAAATAATACGTGTCTAAATCATACTAACCAACAAGCAACTCCGAAGAAAATGGAGCGCACCAACATCTTCCGCTGAGCTGATAGCCTACTTGGAGGGCTCTCGACCTGTCTATCAGCACCTGCTGGAATGAAACGCAGTGTCCCCAGGAAAAAGGGACGTCAGTACGAATAATGTACCGAGTATGTAAGGCACATAAATAAATACATAAGTGACATGGAAGAAATATAGAGTACAAGACTCAAACTGTACGTCTGAATAACTTTGCAAATCATAAATTACCTTTAGCGTCATGCTTATGCATATGAATGTCATGTCGTGCATAGGTACATATTTCATAACATCATCAGCCTTTGAGGGCATCCCATCATATCATATCGGCCTCTGTGGGCAAAATCATCATCGTATACCAGCTGATCAGGTGGTGGTGCGTATATAACGCCATAACCTTTTCCATATCCCATATACATATATATACATAAATATATACTCGTATATAATGCCGTTTGAATATACATACATATATATGCGTATATAACGCCGTTTGAATCATATTTCAGCCACTGTGGGCAACATCATCATCATATACCAGCTGATCAGGTGGTGGTGCGTATATAACGCCGTAACCTTTTTCCATATCACATATTCAAATATTTACATATATATGCGTATATAACGTCATCTGGTCATGGATCAATGCACATGAATGCAATGCATGAAAAGTATGTTAATAAAAAATTTCGGAGCTTTATAAGACCATTTTGCCTTTGAGTTATATCATAAAGTAAACTCTTTTCAACTTTCGTATTTTTTTTCTGAGACCATGAACAAATGATAAAATATTATGACACGTGGAAATTCAAGAACATAGATATCTCTAATACTTCTATGAATAGAGTCATTTATGGAATTGGTGCATTTGCACGTTTCGTTCGTATCACATGGATCATGCCAAAAGAAAGAAGGGATAGCCTTAACATACCTAGAGTAGGGAATACTCCGTATAATATTCTTGGCGAATATTGCACCATACTCTTTTAGAACCGCAAAATTTAGATAGAATTAAGCTTCTGCTCGTTGAAGTGTTTGAACGATTGAGATTTTGTTCTTGGAGTTGAAGTGTTTGAACGATTATGCTTCTGTTCTTGGCGTTGAAATGTTTGAACCAAGAAAGAAAGGTTCTTACTTTAGGAAATTTTTGGTCATTTCTTGATTTTGTTTTTGAGAGTGGTAGCATTAGACTTTTTTTAATTTGAAAGCCATCTTCTAATCTTCTAATTGTAGTAAGTATGACTCTATTTTGTATGATATATAAATATAAGTATGAGGTGTCTTTTGCTTTGATCCTTGGTTGACACATATTAAATGACTAAGGAGTCATTGTGGCCAACTGTCACATTTTTGGAGGATAGATTTTTTTTTTTATCCACTTATTATTTAATCGGGTATTGTCCCGTTACTCGATAATTAACCAATTACCCATATATTTTAAAAATTATCACAACTTACTTAAAACACTACTCACTCTTTACATACCTTATACACCTTATCATAATGGTTATGTGGTACCTCGTACGACACTAGTCCATAAATACCGAGTATTTTAGCTCGGGCCGTATTTTATCCCAACATGCCAAACTTGGATGAAAATTCGTTTTCTTTGACTTGCTTCCCCTCTTACTTTTACGAATTTACTAATCACTTGTGAAATAGCATAATCCTTATAATCCCCAAATAATCTTTTACTTGGAATGATGTCAATTACCTTATGACAAATTCAACGTACAGTACTCCAGGGTGCAGTATCGCCGTAACTTAATACCGCGAAGCGTAACATCACCGCAATATATATTACTGCAGAGCATATCATCGATGTAATACTGCGGGGCATAACATTATTCCCCCCCCCCTTTGGAACATTCGTCCTCGAATGTTGACTAATGCACTTATCATTTTCATAACTTATATCCTTCAAATACTTTAGAACTTCTCTTTCCATCTAGGTGATTGTCCTGTGAATGAGTCCAAAATCCAGGGCATTCCCCCCTTAGGCCTTCTTCTCACACCACAACCTGTATTCGGAATCCTTCCAATCTCGTGACTATTGCTACCTTTCATCATGCAGTGTGTATAGTTTTGATCTTGTAAGTGTGCCCAATCTCTAGGCTTCACATGTAGAGCTTGATAAGATGTCCCTTTGGGCATTCATGGGTATACTGAAGTTCTTCGCTCGGTACTTGGTTGAATTCACAATATTGGTATATCTTATCGGATAGGTCCTTTTAGCCATCCGTATGAATTTGATGTCATAACTCTTACTTTAATTTATTGTTGTTGAGGTCTACTACCAAATCCCAGCTTACTCTTGTAGCTTATTCCATATGTATAACTCTAAGCCCTTTAATGCTTCCTCATTACTGCTCATCTTTAGAATGACGACCTAATCTCATCTCATATTTTGTGACTTTTGTCCATCCATTGTTGATTCACCTCAATATTGATCTACAATATACCACTGATAACTTGAAACTTCTTACGTAATACCTTGTCACCAGGGCTTACGTTGCATAAAGGAATATTCGAAGTGATTTTCCTGATCCACTTAGCGGCGATACTATACTTCAATAACTGTATTCTATAGCATCCAAAGGTGATTCTCTTACGTGGGTATTTTAATCCCGTACAATTCATGAATCCCTTCTTCTTCATTTTTTCTTAAAATCAATACTCAATCAAAGGCCCAAACGTCATCCTTTATCTATCACAATTACACCATTATTCTACTATTAGGGCAACATTCCATCTATTATAAATGCTACTTATGAAGAGTAACTCCTTTAACTTCATTCAGGCTATACTGAGCTTACTATAACATAGAGAAGCCACCAGCTCCCTTGTTTTCATGGGCCTAATCCTGAGGATTAATCCATTCTCGTCACCTTCTCACTACCCTTTCTTATCCTTACTCTATCTTCCTAAAACCTTGTCGTTTTACCTTACTTTAGCTTGTGACCTAGACATATCTATTTATACTACTCAAAATCTTACTTCAACTTGCTTTAATTTCCTTATGTTATTTTAGGATATCAAGCGAGACATCACATCGTCTCTAACTCTTATTTACTTTCTTAACTAGACCTATCGATACTAAGAAATCATCGCCTAGAAGATATGCCACTGACGATGCCGCTATCCTTCCTGGATATTGAATCCCCGCACTTCTAGCCTTCTATTTGAAGTAATGACTATTCACAACCTTCTGCATTTGAGTATCTTGTACGTTGTTCACCTTTACCTTACTACCTTAAAATCTTGCATCGTATCTTCTATTTTTTTCATGACCTCCCTTCTACATAGGTATAATCCATGTCCATAACTTGAAGCTCTATTATAATTCTTACACCTCTGGTGCATACACAATCTGGTGGAAGCTTCGTATTGACTTCTTATGAGGCCGGTACTTCTTATAACTGGCTTTCTTGTAGAGCCATTAGAGATTATGGTTTTTGTGTTATTTCTCTTGAACCTCTGATATTAAGAGTGATTCTGTCATGTACTCCAGCATAACTTATAAATTTGTCTAGGTCCAATAATCAGACTCCTGATTTACTTAGGTGGTGTAATTCTTGTGTTTCCTCTTCCTTCTGATCAGCCTTTACGTAGGCTTAAGCTATCTTCTGATCTGTGGCTCATGGTATCAGTTATTACTTTAGCCTTTTCATGGGCGTTATGGAATATCCATGATACAATCTTCTAATAATTCAATCCTTTGTCTATGCCCTGGGCTTAATTCTTTCTTTAAACTTATACCGTAGTCTTCTATGGCCGTATGATTGTCAACAAATATGCTGCCTGGATAATGCTCCAAAATCTTGAGTGTATCCATAACGTACTAACTCTGGATCATTGATCAAATAATTCTTTTGTTCCATCTTAGCATTCTTTCAACGTAAGCTATTACTCATCCTGATCTTTTTACCCCCTTGTTGCGTCCATACTTAGCTTATCTTAGTGCCCATATATATTGAAATTCCATACAACTCATATGATCCTGAATATCACTTCTGATTTTGCTCCCTGTTCATTAGCCACTGTAGGTGTCACTTTCTTAGGGAGTGCATACAACGTTGTTTTGAGACTGTTGTCACACGACCATTTCCTCTTTAGGTCGTTGTAATGAGGTTGAAGCCTTCTTCCTTATTTCCCCAGCTAGTCTTTCATCGTAGTACTTAGGGAAGACCCTCTGAATCTTGTAAAGATGTGAGCTTATTACATCGTATACTTGACAGACCTTCTGATGTCCTTCCTTGCCTATACTTATCCGTAGTTACTTATCTCCACACCCTTCTGCTCGTATGGCTGTTTCTGAACTGATATTTTGACTGCCTTCCCAGTGGCACTTTCTTTTATCCCCATAACACTCATACGGTGTCTTTAGCTACCCCAACTGTTGTTTAAATATATCTCAAGTATTATAATGATATTCTTCGAGGCTGAACTCTCCATGTTGGGTTCTACTTTGTTTATCTCACACGATCTTATGACTCGTTTGTAACCTCCTGTTTAGCCATAAGTGAGATCTTCCTGACCAATTACTAACTACTCGTTGGCCCATTCTCATATTAATATTCCCTGTAATCTTTCTTGGGTTATTTCCTTTGTCTTAACTTACGTCTCACACTGGCTCCTTATTTATTAATAACAGCTCGGGCAAGAACCTTTACATCCTCTCCTTGACGCCGTGCTTGCACAATATTCTTGAATCATTGCATATCTGTAAGATTTTGATAAGTTCCATCTTATTCCTCTTTCATTTATCGCATTCTTCCTTTACCATTCCATAGTCACTAGAACCACTTAATTC
>ML292023.1:3912-52930 GCA_005239495.1 Nicotiana undulata
AGCACCTTAAGCTTTTTATGAACATCTTCAGAGTTAAGTTATCTTTCTAAAAGTCGAGTTAAGTTTTCAAGCTTATTCAAAAAACATATGAGGTTCCACGAGACATTTGTATGCGATACGAAGGTGATTATGAGATTATGAGAATAAGAGTGTCAATGAGCCAAGATTGGCTAAGTTCTTGTTATGGCCTATTATGTGCATTCAAAGTTCATATCATACATGGCATATTATGCATGGACTTCGAGCTATAATCGGAGGTAAGGGACCTATTTGCCCAAAAGACTATATATATTGTACAGATGGCCACAAGTTGACAGTATGATACCGGTTAGCTACCAGGAGAGATCGCCATTGCTAGCATTTGGTTGGGTATGTCATGCATTTGCATCAATATATATGTATTCACGACATACGATTACACGAGCATACCATGCATATTTGATTACTATGAGGTCGGATGTCGGCCATGGAGGTTATCAGAGTTTCAGTGTCAGGTGGTATCTCTATTACCCTTTTTACATCAGCTATGTATGATTCTACTTTCTGCCTTACATACCAGTACATTTTTATTCGTACTGATGTCCCGTTGCCTGGGGACACTGCATTTTTGTTTCGTGCGTGCAGGTCCAGGTAGGGACTCTGATCGACCCCTCCGCTAGGATTTCGGGGTTCAGCTGTGAGTTGGTAAGCTCCACCTCTTCCTGGAGCTTTCATAGGATGGTTACTTTTGTTGTACAGTTTAGGTATAGTCGGGGCCTTGTTCCGACAGTGCTTATGATACTCTTAGAGGCTATGGTGGACACAGTATTCTGGGTTTCTTTTTGCAGCTTTCAGTCTCCAGCCCATAGGCTTGGCATGTATATATATATGTGTGTAGGCATGTATGTCTTCAGTCGCGGCCTCGTCGGCCAGCTAGTACTTTATTATTTTGGCTTGTCTACCTTTATTTATATGGCTTATTGTTATTCACGTCATGACCTTAACGGTCCAGGCTTAGTATTTTAGATGTTGTGCTGCTCGATCTTTTGGGCCCCCAGTTTAGTTAGCTAGTATGTTTAGTGGCTAACTCGATCGAATACAATATCGAGTGCCAGTCGTGCCTCCCCTAGTTTGGGGCGTGACACATAGGTCATTTTCGCCCAGTTATTTTAAAGACCCAAAATCAGAATACTCATTACGGGATTTCTCATTTTTTTCCACTACCTTCTTCTTCTCCACACCTCCTTTCGCCATTTGTTGAAGAGCTTCATCACCTTAGCTTCATAGGCAAGTGTTCTTAACTCCATTTTCTTCCATTTTCGCCAATCAATATTAGATTCTAGGCCTAAAATCATGGAAATCAAGGGTAGAAATTGGGGTTTTGGGTAGAGTTAGGGCTTGTTGAATTTTTGGGAATCCAACCTCGTTTTGGGGTCGGATTTCAAAACAAATTGTATATTCGGGCTCGTGGGGGAACGGGTGATCGAGTTTTGGTCCGAACCTCGTGTTTGGACCAAGCAGGCCCGGGGTCGAATTTTGGATTTTTTGGAAGAATGTTGGGAATTCTATAATTAGGCTTTGGAATTGAGTAATTATTGATGTTATTGAGTCGATTATGTCTAAATATGATCGTTTCAGAGTCGAGTTCGAGAGGAAAAGCGGTGTTAGATGCTTGATCTGCATTCTTGGAGCCGAGGTAAGTGTTTGGCCTAACTTTAGCTTGAGGGAATAGGTGTTGAGTCGTATGTGATGCTTGTTTCTATCATGTTCAATGTATAGGTGAGGTGACGAGTACCTATACATTGTTTTTCAAGCATGCTCGATAGTCGATTTTGGTGTATTACATGTTATTGCTTCGATATTCATTGTTTTATGAAGTAGATTCGTTTTGGAAGTTATTCATTTGCTGAGAATACTTGATTAAGGATTTGTGATAAGTCGTTTCAGTTGAGGATTGTTTTTGTTATGTTACATACTCGTATGAGATTGGTTATAGCTGAGTCCCTTGCCGAACGGTATTGTTTTGGTTTTATCCCCTTACCGGGTGGTTATGAAATGTACTTCCTACTGTTGATTTCCTTGCCAAGTTGTTGTTTGATGTTGATTGGGTGAGGAAGAGTGTAAAGCACGAAGGGTGATGCCGTGTATTCATTTCATTCATTGCATTGTGAGGAAGAGAGTAAAAGCACGAAGGGTGATGCCGTGCCATGATTTTACATTCAAAAGCACGAAGGAACATGCCGTGCCCTTTTATCTATTTATTTCATTGTGAGGACGAGAGTAAAAGCACGAAGGGTGATGCCGTGTACTTGTTTTGGTAAGGATGAGAGTAAAGCACGAAGGGTGATGCCGTCTACATATTTGTTTATGTTGTTACTTCCTTTTGACCTTTACTCTTCTAAATTGTTGTCTTGTTCAGTTATTCATTATTATTATCTTTGTTTCTCCCATTATCTATCCCCTTCTTTGTCGTACTTAAATGTTTATTGCCTGTTATTTTTCCCTGTTATATATTGTAGAACGGTACATGTGATTTGTTGTTGTCGTGTCTAGCCTCGCCACTACTTCGCCGAGGTTAGGCTCGGCACTTACTCAGTACATGGGGTCGGTTGTATTGATGCTACACCTGCACTTCTTTATGTTGTGCAGATTACGCAGACGGACCCAATGGACTCTGATAGAGGGAGTATCCTTCAGTCCATCCAGGAGACATCGAGGTAGTCCCGCAGACGTTCGTGGGCCTTGGCGTCACCATCTACTTTTTCATTATGTCTTATTGTTGTATTCCAGACAGCTGTACATGTTCATTTCAGACTTTTGTTGTAGAAAATCTTAGATTGTCCATGAGAATTTGTGACACCAGTTCTGCGGGTTCATGTACGGAAATTTCGTAATGCTTCTATATTAAGTTGATAAATTTCTAGCTTCCGCATTCTAGCTTAATATTCATACTTATTATTACTTTTTTAGATATCTTAAACAAAGAAAATGGCAGTTTAACTCAAACGTTGGCTTGTCTAGCGGGTTAAACGTTAGACGCCATCACAGCCTGAAGGTGGGATTTCGGGACGTGACATTTGACCATGACTCGAGACGTGCTAAATATGTCGATTTCAACCAGTCGCATGAGAGAGCGCATTTAGCCAAGCAAGGGAGAAACTAGGAGATACCCGTCATTCATTGGGCAACAATGATTTGGAAATTCTAGAGTGCTTCAGAGATTGGATAAGATCAGAACAGCGAAACCAAGGGTGTGAAGAGGTAGATGAAGCGGATGACCATGAAATTGGTGATATAATGGTTTATGGTTCCGATTCAAGCAATGCCGGAAAACAAGAACCTCTTGTTGACATGGATGAACTACAAAAATGATGCAAATCATGTGATGTATTCTTTCTTATTTTTTTATAATTGTTGTAAACTTTTAATTTGCAAGTCCAAAATAAAAAAATCAAAATAGAACTTGCAAATTAATTTGAAGTATTATTTATTATTCAATGTAAATATAAAATGAAAGCCTTCGGAGTTTGATCCTTACATATTTCCTATTGGTCGTATTAAATAAATTTTAGTAGCCACTTACTTTCAAATTTCAATTTTAAAATTTTAAAATTCAAATTTAAAATTTAAAACTTTAAACTTCAAAATTTATGTTATAAATAGAATTGTATTTAAGGCGAATGTCTATATTTTAGAGAGAGTTTAGTGTTTGTTACTTGGTGGCTAAGTCACTTTTTCCAAATAAATAGAGGGGTTCTATTCCATTGCAAATCATACCAAATCAATAAGAATTCTCTCTCCCTACTTTTCTCTATAATATTCTTCTTCTTCTTTTATTGTTTTATTACACGTTATCAACATGAGACTCCAACCAATTGAGTAGAGGCACTGGTATTCGTGCATGGTGCGCAACTTATACATAATATTGAGCATAATGATTGTCAATTGTTCCATGAACTTCCCTCATGAATCAATTCTGGATTTAAGGTGGGTATCTTACCTTATTTTTCTCTTTTAAATTCTTGAAATTCTATAATTTGATTTTAAATACAAGTAAAGACAATAAATTTTGTTTATAACTCTTATAGAGTTTGTGAAAAAATTATAACCACCTGAAGAGGTAAACTTTCTATGCCTTATCATGATCAAATTTATGTATGATTATGTAATACCCCGAAAATTTTTGAAGTACTTAAGCGCTATTAAGAAAGTTGATGTGCGCTAATTATATTATTTTATGTGCATACGAGGGCTATTAACATGATGGATGTCAATTGGATATGATTATAAGTGTACGAGACATATTATAAGTGATTTGGGTCTAAGGAGAGGCCTAAGTCTAAGCCAAGTTGGAAAATTACATGATAGACTAAAGTTTCAAATGAGTACACACAAGACTAAACTTTGAATGATATATTTACATATATATAATGAGCTATATGATGATTAACCTATCAAATGAAATATCTTCGAGTCTAGTTTCTAAAACTTCAAACCGTTTGTCATTTGGACACTCCTACGAGAAGTTATGACCAAATTACTAAAATCTAGCAGAATTTTACACTACAGCGCCGCCCCATGCGTCGCGGCTGTGCAAATCTTGTTATTTTTTTTTATAACCCGACCCTATTTTCGGGGGTTATTATCCCCACTTTATTTATATGGATTTTGGAGCTCTTCTCCACTCTCTCAAGACCACCAACTCCTCTCTTCTTCAAGGTAAGAAATTCCCATTATCTTGGTGTGAAATTCCATTATTTCTACACTAGCATTGATGAAACCTACACTTAAAATACTTAGATCTTCAAGAACTTAAAGGAGGGTTTTGTAATATTTCTTTCAAAAGGTAATACTTCATCCTTAGACTTACATGTACAAATTTATTATGGGAATATGAGTATGAATTAAGTATTGGAACTCTTGGTATGGAGATTGGAAGCCATAAGTTCCCAATTTAAATACATAATTATTGTAGAGATTGAAAGGTCATTATTTGATGAAATTTTGTTGGTTAGGTATGTATAGATGGCCATACATATGATGTTGGAAGTTATAAATTGTTTAAGAATGAAGGTGGGATAAGTTGTTGGAAAATGGTGGTAGTTGGATGAACTATGGTTATGATATTTAGTTATGCCTACTAGGTGTATGATAAAATGTCTAAATGACTTAAAGTATATAAATATTGCTAATATTGGTGCAATTGTGTTGCATTGTTGTAGATTGAAATTTGGCTAGTGTAGTGGACCATCGTAATATTATTAAGGGGCGAATTTCAGATTTAAGCCGTCGGAGGTGGTTTCACTTGCGAAGATCATTTAAAGTATTGAATTAGCTTCGCCAAGTAAGTATCTTGCCTAATATTGTGTGGGGGAAATTACCCCTTAGGCATTAGGTCTTATGTGAAATTTGTGTGATTGAAAACCATGTACGCGAGGTGACGAGTACGTACTTGGTTTATAAGTACAAATCATATCGGTTAAAATTCGTAGACACCCTTATGTATTAAAGTGAAAAATTGTTGGAACTTAGTAAATTCTTGATTTGCCATGCCTCATTCTTTGTTTGTCGAGTTTGTATTTATATGATAATTTGGTGTAATTTTCACTTGTATTTTCATGTGAATTCCGTGTGTTTGTTGATTTGATATTTCTTGGAAATAATTATATTATGGATTTTTCCATCTACAAATGATTAATTAAGTAAGTTTAGATTGAGGTATTAATATATTTATCGAAAGTTTGGATTAAAGAAGATGCCGTCTTACGCTGATTTCATTTTTCATCTTTGTTGTTGTTATCGAGGTTTTATACACTTTGTGTGGAGCCTGGGGCTATTTGCTGTGAAATTACTTGATTTGTTGTTGTGATGACCCAAAAGGTCATCCTGTGTAAATTCAATTAAAACTATGTTCCGAGGCCTTGAAAGCCTTCGTTAATCTCACCTCGATGTGCGTGCGCAGCCCGGACGCGTAGTCGGAAAGCCTTTATGTCGAAATTTGATAAAAAGTTGAATTTATGATAATTAATTGATTAAAGTTGACTTTGGTAAAAAGTTTTGGTAAACGGACCCTAACCCGAACCCAGACCGGTGATTTGACGGCCCCGGACGGCCCGTAGGAAAATATGGGACTTGGGCGTATGCCCGAAATCGAATTCCGAGTTTCCAAGTCCGAGAAATGAATTTTTAAAGAAAATTGTTTTCTGAAAATAATAAAGACTTTTAAAAACGATAAATGATGTGAAAGCTGTGTTATCAGGCCCGTATTATGGTTCTGGAGCCCGGAACAAGTTTAATATGGTTAATATGAGTTATCTATAAAATTTGGTAAAAAACAGACTTGGTTTGACGTGTTTCGGATCAAAATTGGAAAATTTGATAGTTTATGAAGTTTGAGGAAATTCTATAGATTTTTGGAGTTTAATCATTGTTGTTGATGTTATTTTGGTGGTTTAATTACTCGAATAAGTCCGTAGGATGTTATTGAGGTTGAGTGTATATTTGGTTTGGAGCCCCGAGGGCTCGGGTGAGTTTCGGGTAGGTGTCGGAGTGCAAAATGCCTTACAAATTTCTGGTTTTGCTGTTGTATCTGGTGTCCAGCCTTTTCCTCTCTGCGATCGCGGTGTAAAGCATGCGATCGTGATGTATTGGGGGCTGGGGGGTGGTAATTTTCTCTGCGCGATCGGAATAAGCTGGGTGCGATCGCGGAGCCTTAGGACCTTAGCTCTACGCGAACGCACCCCTTAGTCCGCGATTGCGTAGGTCTACAGTGGGGCTGGGGTCTGGGTAGCGATTGTTCTGTGCGAATGCAACCTTTTGTCCGCGATCGCATGGGTCCATGTCCGGTCTCTATGCGATCACAACCTTCACTCTGCGATCGCGTAAGTCTAACATCCAGTACCCTCCGCGATCGCAGGGCACCTGCCGCGATCGCGATAACCAAATTTGCCCAGTGATTTTTAATGGTTCAAAAACAGAATAGTTACGGGATTAAACCTATTTTTCTCAATCTTCTTCTTCTCCACTCTTCTTGGGCGATTCTTGGGAGACATTTCCTCCATAGCTTCATTGGTAAGTGTTCTTAACTCCTTTTTCTTCCATTTTCATCATCAACCACTAGATTCTAGGCCTAGAAACATGAAATTGAAGGGTAGAAATTGGGGTTTTGGGTAGAGTTAGGGCTTTTGGAATTTTTAGGAATTCAACCTCGTTTTGGGGTCGGATTTCAAAGTAACTTGTATATTCGGGCTCGTGGGGGAATGGGTGATCGGATTTTGGTCCGAACCTCGTGTTTGGACCAAGCAGGCTCGGGGTCGAATTTTGGTATTTTTGGAAGAATGATGGAAAATGTATAATTAGGCTTTGGAATTGAATTATTGAGTCATTATTGATATTATTGAGTCGATTATGTCTAGATACTATTGTTTCAGAGTTGGATTCGAGAAGGAAAGCGGTGCTAGAGGCTTGGTTTGCATTCTCGGAGCCAAGGTAAGTGTTTGGCCTAACTTTAGTGAGGAAATATGTGTTGAGTCGTTTGTGCTACTTGTTTTATCATGTTCAATGTATAGGTGAGGTGACGAGTACCTATGTTTGTCAAGCATGGCCGTTAGTCTATTTTGGTGAATTACTTGTTATTACTCCGATATATAGTGTTATGAAGTGGTTTCCTTTGGGAAGTTGTTTGATTGCTGAGAATACTTGCTTAAGTACTTGTGATATGATGTATCCGTCGAGGACCCAATTCATAAAGTTATGTATTCTCAAGAGGTTGGTTATAGCTGAGTCCCTTGCCGGGCAACGTTATTATTTTGGTTGATATTCCCCTTGCTGGGTGGATATGAATTGTTTTTCTCTCTGTTGCATTCCTTACCAAGCTGTTATTTGTTGTTGATTTGAGTGAGGAAGAGCGTAAAGCACGAAGGGTGATGCCGTGTATTCATTTCATTCATTGCATAGTGAGGAAGAGAGTAAAAGCACGAAGGGTGGTGCCGTGCCATGATTATTATTGCTTTCTTTTATATATTGCATAGTGAGGAAGAGAGTAAAAGAACGAAGGGTGATTCCGTGCCATGATTTATATTGCTTTCATTATACTGTGAATTGTGAGGACGAGAGTAAAAGCACGAAGGGTGATGTCGTGTACATACTTGTTTGAGTTCTTATTTCCTGTGACTTGTTTCCTTTGCATTGTTGTTCGTTCAGTTATTCGTCTTTGATTCTCACTTGTTACCCCATTACTTGTCCCTGTATTACCATGCTTAACTGATTATTTCTTGCTATTTTCTCCGGTACATATTATAGAACTGTGCAGGTAAATTGTTGTTGTCGTGTCTAGCCTCGTCACTACTTCGCCTGGGTTAGGCTCGACATTTACTCAGTACATGGGGTCGATTGTACTGATGCTACACCTGCACTTCTTTATGTTGTGCAGATCACGCAGTCGGACCCAGTGGACATCGTTAGAGGGAGTATCCTTCAGTCCATACAGGCGACACCGAGGTAGTTCCGCAGGCGTTCGTGGATCTCGGCGTCATCTTCTATCTTATTATTTCTGTCTTCTCTTAGTATCATAGACAGTTGTACTCTTCATTTCATACTTTTGTTGTAGTAATCTTAGACAGTCCATGAGATGTTGTGACACCAATTCTGGGGGGATTATGTACGTAAATTTTGTGGCAACTATCTTATTAGTATATAGACTCGCAGCTTCCGCACTATTATGAATTGTTTATGTTCATTGTTCCACTTTTAATGGCTTAAGTAAAGAAAGTTAGTAAATTAACTCAAATGTTGGCTTGTCTAGCGGGTACAACGTTAGATGCCATCACGACATGAAGGTTGGATTTTCGGGTCGTGACAAGTTGGTATCAGAGCACTAGGTTGCTTAGGTCTCACAACTCACGGACAAACTTGGTAGAGTCTGAGGGATCGGTAAAGAGACGTCTCTACTTATCCCCCAGAGGTTGCAAAGTTAGGAATAATTTCACTTTTCTTCTTCTCTGTCGTGCGATTTGAATTCTAAATGCTAATTGAGTTTCGATTCTATTCTCTCGCAGATGGTGAGAACGCGTGCTTCCTCATCTACCGATCAACGGCCTGATCCTCCTGTTGCAGCTCCTACGAGGGGCTGAGGATGAGGCCGAGGCCGTACTAGAGGCCGAGGCAGGGGCAGGGCTCAGCCCAGAGCAGCAGCCCCAGTAGAGGACCCACGGGTAGACTTTGTCGGTGAGTTTCCTACTCAGACAGTCCTAGTTGGACCAGCTCAGGTCCCAGAGGGGTTCATTGCTACCCCGGTGCTTCAGGACGCTCTAGTCCTCTTAGTGGGACTCATGGAGAGTGTGGCTCAGGCCGATCTTCTTCCTACAGCACCAGCCGTCTCTCAAGCTGGGGGAGGGACCTAGACTCCTGCTACTCGCACACCAGAGCAGCTAGATCCTCAGTTTCAGACTCCGGCACCTCAGACAGCCGGAGTAGCTCAACCGGGTATTGTGGTACCGGCAGTTGAGGGAGCAACTATGTTAGCAGATGCTCTATGGAGATTGGATAGATTCACCAAGTCATTCCCTACTACTTTCATTGGTGCACCATCAGAGGATCCCCAGGATTACTTGGACAGCAGTCATGAGGTTCTTCGGAACATGGGCATAGTGGAGTCCAATGAAGTTGACTTTGCTACATTTCGTCTATCTGGTACCGCCAAGACTTGGTGGAGAGATTATTGCTTGACTAGACCAGCTGGGTATGCACCTTTGACGTGGGCTCAGTTCTCCGAGTTATTCTTGGGGAAGTTTCTTACAGTTACTCAGAGAGAGGATCTTTGGAGACAGTTTGAGCGTCTCCAGCAGGGCTCTATGTCTGTCACTCAGTACGAGACCAGGTTCATCACTCTATCCAGGCACGCTATTATGATACTCCCCACTGATCGTGAGAGGGTGATGAGGTTTATGGAGGGTTTAGGTCATCCCATCAGACTTCAGATGGCCAGGGAGTCATGTACTGATATTTCATTCCAGGATGCGGCCAATGTGGCCAGGAGGATTGAGATGATTTTGTCACAAGGTGCTGGTTAGGGGGATGACAAGAGGTCCCGTCACTTCAGTCGATTCAGTGGAGCCTCATCTGGAGGCAGAGATTCTTTCGGCAGAGTTTATCCTCCCAGACCATATCAGGCGGCACTTCAGGTATCTCACAGTGCACCGCTAGCTCCTATTAGTGCACCACCAGCACCTATCAGTGCACCGCCGCTTCAGAGCTTCCAGGGTGGTTATCAGGGTCGACATGGCCAGTTCCAGAGTCAGAAGCCACAACAACATATGTCTTGTTATTCTTGTGGTGTTTCGGGGCACATTGCCAGGTATTTCCCCCGAGCTTTTGGTAGTTCTCAGTATCAGAGTTCTCGTGCCATGGTCCCAGCATCAGGTGCACCCCCACCCCTCAGCCAGCTAGGGGTGGAGGTCGTGGTGCCATATGTGGAGGTCAGACTCATAGAGGTGGAGGAAAGGCCATGAGAGGTAGAGGCCAGGCCGCAGTAGGTCGACCCAGAGATGTTCAGGTTGGAGGGGCTCCGCCCCGATGCTATGCTATTCTGGCCAGGCCTGAGGCTGAGGCCTGAGGTACGATTTCAGTTTGTAGCCGAGATGCCTCGGTGTTATTTGATCCGGGTTCTACTTTCTTGTATGTGTATTCATATTTTTCCCCTTATTTGAGCATGCCCCGTGATTCCATGAGTGCTCCTGTATATGTGTCTACCCCGGTGGGTGATTCTATAGTGGTAGATCGAGTCTACCGTGCTTGCTTAGTAGTTATTGGTGGTATGGAGACTCAGGTTGATCTTTTGCTTCTGGATATGGTGGACTTTGATGTTATATTGGGGATGGATTGGCTATCTTCCTATCATGTTATTCTAGATTGTCATGCCAAGACAATGACTTTAGCCTTGCAAGGAGTACCTCGTTTGGAGTGGAGAGGGACTCCTAGTCATTCTTCCGGTAGAGTTATTTCTTATATGAAGGCTCGACGCATGGTCGAGAAGGGTTGTCTAGCCTATTTGGCCTATGTTCGTGATTCTAGTGCCGAGGTTCCTTCTATGGAGTCTGTGCCCGTGGTTCATGAGTTTCCAGAGGTATTCCCTGCTAACCTGCTGGGTATGCCACCCGACAGGGATATTGATTTCTGCATTGAGTTGGCTCCGGGCACTCAGCCCATTTCTACTCTGCCGTATCGTATGGCCCCGCTAGAGTTAAAGGAATTAAAGGAGCAGTTGCAGGATTTGTTGGATAAAGGCTTCATTAGGCCTAATGTTTCTCCTTGGGGTGCTCCAGTGTTGTTCGTTAAGAAGAAAGATGGCTCAATGAGGATGCGTATTGACTACCGACAGTTGAATAAGGTTACTATTAAGAATAAGTACCTTTGCCGAGGATTGATGATCTATTTGACCAGCTTCAGGATGCTACAGTGTTTTCCAAGATAGACTTGAGATCTGGGTACCATCAGTCGAGGACTAAGGCGTCTGATTACCCTAAGACAGCCTTTCGCACTCGTTATGGGCATTATGAGTTCTTGGTGATGTCATTTGGGTTGACAAATTCCCCCGCTGCTTTTATGGAGTTGATGGACCGTGTGTTCAGGCCATATTTGGATTCCTTTGTGATTGTGTTTATTGATGATATCTTGATTTACTCCCGTAGCCGAGATGAGCATGAGCAACACCTTCGAGTCGTCCTCCAGACTCTGAGGGATAGTTAGTTGTATGCCAAATTTTCTAAGTGTGAGTTCTGGTTGAGTTCAGTGGTATTTCTGGGCCATGTTGTGTCGGCAAAGGGTATTCAGGTGGATCCCAAGAAGATTTCAGCAGTCAGAGATTGGCCTAGGCCCACTTTAGTTACATAGATTCGGAATCTCTTGGGCTTAGCTGGTTATTATCGCCGATTTGTGGAGGGCGTTTCATCTATAGCATCCCTGATGACCAGGTTGACCCAGAAGGGTGCTCAGTTCAGGTGGTCGGATGAGTGTGAGGTGAGCTTTCAGAAGCTCAAGATAGCCTTGACCACATCACTGGTATTAGTTTTGCCCACAGGTTCAGGACCGTATACCGTGTATTGTGATGCTTCACGGGTTGGGCTTGGTGCAGTGTTGATGCAAGATGGCAAGGTCATAGCCTATGCTTCTCGTCAGTTGAAGGTTCACGAGAAGAATTATCCAGTTCATGATTTGGAGTTAGCAGCTATTGTTCATGCGTTGAATATCTGGAGACATTATTTGTATGGTGTGCCATGTGAGGTGTTCACGGATCACAAGAGTTTGCAGTATTTGTTCAAGCAAAAGGAGTTGAACATGAGGTAGAGTAGGTGGTTAGAGTTGTTGAAGGATTATGATATTATCATTCTTTATCATCCGGGGAAGGCCAATGTGGTGGCCGATGCTTTGAGCCGGAAGTCATCCAGTATGGGTAGTCTTGCTTATTTATCAGTCGGAGAGCGACCTCTTGCTTTGGATGTTCAGGATTTAGCCAACCGATTTGTGAGATTGGAGGTTTCTGAGACTGGCAGTGTTTTGGCCCATACCGTGGCCCGATCTTCGATGTATGATCGTATTCGGTCCAGGCAGTTTGATGATCATCATTTATGTGTTCTTAGAGATAGGGTCAGGCACAGAGATGCCAAGCAGGTTACGGTTGATGATGAGGGAGTTCTGAGGATGTAGGGACGTATTTGTGTACCTGATGTTGATTGTATTCGTGAGTTGATACTACAGGAGGCCCATAGTTCCCGGTATTCCATTCATTCGGGAGGCGCAAAGATGTACAAGGACTTGCGGCAGCATTATTGGTGGCGGAGGATGAAGAAGGATATTGTGGCTTATGTAGCTCGGTGCTTGAACTGTTAGCAAGTTAAGTACGAGCACCAGAGACCCGGTAGTTTGATGCAGCAAATTCAGCTTCCCGAGTGGAAGTGGGAGTGTATCACCATGGATTTCGTAGTTGGACTCCCACAGACCCAGAGGATGTTTGATGCAGTGTGGGTTGTTGTGGATAGGCTAATCAAGTCAGCGCATTTTATTCTGGTATCAGTTTCGTATTTAACGGAGAAGTTGGAAAAGATCTATATGAGAGAGATTGTTAGATTGCATGGCGTGCCCATATCCATTATATCAGACTGAGGTACTCAGTTTACCTCCCATTTTTGGAGAGTATTTCAGCGAGAGTTGGGCACACAGATTGAGTTGAGCACAACATTTCATCCTTAGACGGACGGGTGTCCGAGCGTACTATTCAGATTTTGAAGGATATGTTGCGGGCTTGAGTCATTGACTTTGGTGGTTCATGGGACCATTTCTTGCCTTTAGCTGAATTTGCCTACAACAACAGCTATCAGTCGAGCATTAAGATGGCTCCGTATGAGGCGTTGTATGGTAGGCGGTGTCGGTCCCCAGTCGAATGGTTTGAGCCGGGAGAGGCTAGATTATTGGGTTCTGAGTTAGTCCAGGATGCCTTGGTCAAGGTGAAGATAATTCAGGATACACTTCGTACAACTCAGTCCAGGCAAAAGAGTTATGCGGATCGTAGAGTTCGAGCTTTGGCCTTTATGGTAGGAGACCCGGTATTTCTCCGGGTGTCGCCTATGAAGGGCGTGATGAGGTTCGGAAAGAAGGGCAAGTTGAGCCCTAGGTACATTGGTCCATTTGAGATTTTGGATAAGGTGGGAGAGGTGGCCTAAAGACTTACCTTGCCATCGAGTTTATCAGCGGTACACCGGGTGTTCCATGTATCTATGCTCCAGAGGTATATTGCAGATCCATCTCATGTACTTGACTTCAGCGGTGTCCAGTTGGTACAAGGATTTGACTTATGAGGAGGAGCCGGTAGCCATATTAGCTCCGCAGGTTCGTCAGTTGAGATCAAAAAGTTATCCTTCGGTTCGTGTTCAGTGGAGAGGTCATCCTGTTGAGGCAGCTACCTAGGAGTCCGAGTCCGATAAGCGGAGCCGATATCCCCATCTTTTTCCCGATTCAGGTACCTTTCTATGTCTGTTCGAGGACGCACGTTTGTTTTAGATGTGGAGATTGTGATGACCCAAAAGGTCATCCTATGTAAATTCAATTAAAACTGTGTTCCGAGGCCTTGAAAGCCTCTGTTAATCTCACCTCGATGTGCGTGCGCATCCCGGGCACGTAGCTGGGAAGCCTTTATGTGGAAATTTGATAAAAAGTTGAATTGATGATAATTAATTGATTAAAGTTGACTTTAGTCAACATTTTTGGTAAACGAACCCGGACCCGGACCCGTGATTTGACGGTTTCGGAGGGCCCGTAGGAAAATATGGGATTTGAGCGTATGCCCGGAATCGAATTCCGAGGTCCCAAGTCCGAAAAATAAATTTTTAAAGAAAATATTTTCTGAAAATAATAAAGATTTTTGAAAACGATAAATAATGTGAAAACTGTGTTACCGGGCCCGTATTATGGTTCCGGAGCCCGGAACAGGTTTAATATCGTTAATATGATTTATCTGTAAAATTTGGTAAGAAGCGGACTTGGTTTGACGTGTTTTGGATCAAAACTGAAAAGTTTGATAGTTTATGAAGTTTGAGGAAATTCTATAGATTTTTGGAGTTTAACTCATTGTTGTTGACGTTATTTTGGTGGTTTAATTACAAGTATACGTCCATAGGATGTTATTGAGGTTGAGTGTATATTTGGTCTGGAGCCCCGAGGGCTCGGGTGAGTTTCGGGTAGGTGTCAGTGTGCAAAATGCCTTCGAAATTTCTGGTTTTGCTGCTGTATCTGGTGTCCAGCCTTTTCCTCTATGCGATCGCGGTGTAAAGCACGCGATCGCGTTGTATCGGGGGCTGGGGGGTGGTAATTTACTCTGCGCGATCGCAATGAGCTGGGTGCGATCGCGGAGCCTTAGGACCTTAGCTCTACGCGAACGCACCCCTAAGTCCGCGATCGCGTAGGTCTACAGTGGGGCTGGGGTTTGGGTAGCGATTGATCTGTGCGAACGCAAACCTTCATCCGCGATCGCGTGGTTCCACATCCGGTCTCTCTGCGATCGCAGCCTTCACTCCGCAATCGCGTAAGTCTAACATCCAGTACCCTCCGCGATCGCAGGGCATCTGCCGCGATCGCGATAGCCAAATTTGCCCAGTGATTTTTAATGGTTCAAAAACAGAATAGTTACAGGATTAAACCTATTTTTCTCAATCTTCTTCTTCTCCACTCTTCTTGGGCGATTCTTGGGAGATCTTTCCTCCATAACTTCATAGGTAAGTGTTCTTAACTCCTTTTTCTTCCATTTTCACCATCAATCACTAGATTCTAGGCCTAAAACATGAAATTAAAGGGTAGAAATTGGGGTTTTGGGTAGAGTTAGGGCTTTTGGAATTCTTAGGAATTCAACCTCGTTTTGGGGTCGGATTTCAAAACAAATTATATATTCGGGCTCGTGGGGGAATGGGTGATCGGATTTTGGTCCGAACCTCGTGTTTGGACCAAGCGGGCCCGGGGTCGAATTTTGGTATTTTGGAGGAATGATGTGAAATGAATAATTAGGCTTTGAAATTGAATTATTGAGTCGATTATGTCTAGATACTATCGTTTCGGAGTTGGATTCGAGAGGGAAAGCGGTGCTAGAGGCTTGATTTGCATTCTCGGAGCCGAGGTAAGTGTTTGAACTAACTTTAGTGAGGGAATAGGTGTTGGGTCGTATGTGCTACTTGTTTTATCATGTTCAATGTGTAGGTGAGGTGACGAGTACCTATGCATTGTTTGTCAAGCATGCCCGTGAGTCTATTTTGGTGAATTACTTGTTATTACTCCGATATTTATTGTGTTATGAAGTGGTTTCCTTTGGGAAGTTGTTTAATTGCTGAGAATACTTTCTTAAGTACTTGTGATATGATGCCTCAGTCGAGGACCCAATTCATAAAGTTATGTATTCTTAAGAGGTTGGTTATAGCTGAGTCCCTTGCAGGGCAACGTTATTATTTTGGTTGATATTCCCCTTGCTGGGTGGCTATGAATTGTATTTCACTATGTTGCATTCCTTACCAAGCTGTTATTTGTTGTTAATTTGGGTGAGGAAGGGCGTAAAGCACGAAGGGTGATGCCGTGTATCCATTTCATTCATTGCATAGTTAGGAAGAGAGTAAAAGCACGAAGGGTGATGCCATGCCATGATTATTATTGCTTTCTTTTATAGATTTCATAGTGAGGAAGAGAGTAAAAGCACGAAGGGTGATTCCGTGCCATGATTTATATTGCTTTCATTATACTTTGCATTGTGAGGACGAGAGTAAAAGGACGAAGGGTGATGCCGTGTACATACTTGTTTGAGTTCTTATTTCCTATGACTTGTTTTCTTTGCATTGTTGTTCGTTCAATTATTCATCTTTGATTCTCACTTGTTATCCCATTACTTGTCCCCGTATTACCATGCTTAATTATTTATTTCTTGCTATTTTCTCCGGTACATATTATAGAACTGTGCAGGTAAGTTGTTGTTGTCGTGTCTAGCCTCGTCACTACTTTGCCGAGGTTAGGCTCGGCACTTACTCAGTACATGGGGTCGGTTGTACTGATGCTACACCTGAACTTCTTTATGTTGTGCAGATCACGCAGTTGGACCCAGTGGACATCGTTAGAGGGAGTATC
The DNA here is from genome assembly GCA_005239495.1 of Nicotiana undulata. Lineage (NCBI taxonomy): Eukaryota > Viridiplantae > Streptophyta > Magnoliopsida > Solanales > Solanaceae > Nicotiana > Nicotiana undulata. The sequence goes on from ML292023.1 coordinate 20,542, forward strand.
CTTCAGTCCATACAGGCGACACCGAGGTAGTTCCGCAGGCGTTCGTGGATCTCGACATCATCTTCTATCTTATTGTTTCTGTCTTCTCTTAATATCATAGACAATTGTACTCTTCATTTCAGACTTTTGTTGTAGTAATCTTAGACAGTCCGTGAGATGTTGTGACACCAATTCTGGGGGGATTATGTACGTAAATTTTGTGGCATCTATCTTATTAATATATAGACTCGCAGCTTCCGCACTATTATCAATTGTTTATTTTCATTATTCCACTTTTAATGGCTTAAGTAATTAAAGTTAGTAAATTAACTCAATTGTTGGCTTGTCTAGCGGGTACAACGTTAGACGCCATCACGGCCTGAAGGTGGGATTTTCGGGTCGTGACAGTTGTATCTTTAAAATTGGTTGTGTCCTATGGGCAATTTATCATATGAATTGTTGTTTTGTGTTGTCGAGATAATATCCGTGTAAATTATTTTGTGATTTGGGTTACTGTTATGCGGCGGATAAGGGTGGCATTCCACCGTTTATATTATGTTGGTATAAGGGTGACATTTCACTGTGGTAATGTGTTGGGATATTGTCTGTGCGGGGCAATAAGGGTGGCTATTAAACAGAGGGATAATGAAGGCTAATAAAGGAGAGATAAGGGTGGCTATAGGATTGACAGGGGTGGCTATTTTCAGGGATGATATGTGGTGATGCGGGGATATTGTGTTGGTAATATTTATGTGATATTATGATTTCCTGGTGACTTCTTTTATAAATTTTGCAATTTATCTTATAAATTCAGTAAATTTGATAATAGTCAAATATACGTTGAAATTATGAACCGGTCGATATTGCCGGGCGGATTATGATGTGGGTACGAGGTGCCGAGGAAATATGATGAAATTACTATTGGAACGTGAATTGTCCGTGCGGTTGTGATATGAAAGGCAGGGACGAGGTGCCGTGAGTAAATAAGGTGCTACAGGGTGACTATTTATTTGAGAGAATTATATTCGAAAGATATTTTATCACGACCCAAAACTAAACCTGTCGTGATGACGCCTATCATGGAACTAGGCAAGTCGACACATTACCAAAACACATCGATATTTCATTTTAGAAGATAATTCAAAGCTATTCATAATAAAACCTTCATAAAAGAGTTCGACTCAAAATAAAAGTGCGAAAAAGAAAGCCCCACATCAGGGTGTCACTAACTCATGAGCATCTAAACCAGACTAGAATAAGAGTTTACAACGTTCCACTAATACTAAAAACATGAAGAAAAGATAATAATATAGGAGAATCAAGGGGTGCGGACGCCGACAACTACCTCGTATGTCTCTGACAACCACAAGAGACAACCACAAGTGCATGGACTCAATGATCTCTGCGAACGGGCTCACCTGAATCTGCACACAAGATGCAGGGAGTAACGTGGGTACTTCCAACTCAGTAACTAACATAATTAAATAAGGAACTTGTCACGACCCAAATCCCCAACCCTCGGGATCGTGATGGCGCCTAACATCACACTTGCTAGGCAAGCCAATGTTAGAACTTATTTAATTATTTTCTAATAAAGTTTACTTATTCATAACAAAACAATTTAAAACTAAACTGAATCTAATACGTTCCAACAAAAAACTTCATAAATAATAATAATAATAATCAAATAATCAAGCCGAACCACGAACTAATTATATAACTAAAAGACTACCCCAAGGTCTAGTGTCACAATTCACGAACTACTAAGAATACTACAAATAATGGCAGAAAGAATGTATCTCTATTTTAGAATAAAATAAAACAGTGTCTATATAAAGTAAAGAGAAGACTCCAGGAATCTGCGGACGCCGGCAGATCTACCTCGTATCTCCGAGTAAATGATGACTGCTACTAAAATCTCCTAACTCTGGTAGGTACCTGGATTTGCACAAAAAGTGCAGAGTGTAGTATCAGTACAACCAACCCCATATACTGAGTAAGTGCCAAACCTAACCTCGACGAAGTAGTGACGAGGCTACGGTGGGGCATTAACAACATAACATATGAACAATATATAATAAAGCAAGAAGAAAATTTCAAAATAAACAAAACAATAATTGTAACAACAATTAAAATAAGTCAACCACCTTTTCCAAGTCTCAGCTATAACCAATTCTCACATAAGTTTCCAAATTTCAAAATTTTGACTTTAAAATAAAAGTAAGTGCAAAATATGAAAAATAGTAAAGTAAAACAATAAGTGTTCAAATCGTTGTTTTTGAAAATCAGTAAAACATAAGTGTCCTCCCTTATCGCTCCTTGTTGCGGCTTGCAGCCTGCTCCCACCTGTCCACCCTTATTGCTCCTCCCTATACATATCACCCTTATTGCTCCTGTTGCGGCGTGCAACCGGATCCCACCTGTCCACCCTTATCACTCCTTGTTGCGGCGTGTAACCCGCTCCCACTAGACAATCACATCACTTTATTTATAAAACATTTCACAATTCAGGTCAAAGCCTTTCCCAATATATTTGTCTCAACAATTGTAAATAGAAAGTTGTACAACTCATAAACTTCATCAATCATCATTTCACATTGAAACCAACCGGTATATACATAATAAAATACTGTCAACCAACTCATCCTTTCTAGGTATCACAATGAAACCAAGGGAACAACCAACACTTCCAAAATACGTGAACAATATTTAACAACAACAAGAACAACAACCTAGTATAATCTCACAAGTGGGGTCTGGGGAGGGTAGTGTGTACGCAGACCCTACCCCTATCCTAGGGTAGAGAGGCTGTTTCCAATAGACCCTCGGCATCCTTCCCTCCAAGAACTATCCACCTTGCTCTTGGGGTGACTCGAACTCACAACCTCTAGGTTGGAAGTTGAGGGTGCTTACCATCAGAGCAACCCACTTTGTCTTGAACAATATTTAACAACAAGTTAACTAAACCATGTAGCCATGAAGACATCAAATAGCATAAAACAATTAAGCCATGAATCAAATAAATTGGAAACGGGGAAAGGGATCATGTTCAACAAATAAATTGGTGGTGCATAGATACTCGTCACCTCACCTATACACCACACTCATGAAAATTCACATAGCAAGTAAGTTGGAGATTCCTATTCCCTCAAGTCAAGGTTAAACCAAGCACTTACCTCAATTTCACAAGTAAATCACTGCTCTAGCACAACTTTTCCTTTAGAATTTGCCTCTAAATCGCTCGAATCTAATCACAATTGGTTCAATATCATCAGCTATTGCTTAAAGGAATTAACTTTAATGATAACTATGGTTTTCTTATGTTTTTTTTATCAAAATACAAAAATCGACCCCGGGCCCGCTTGGTCTAAACTCGAGGTTCAGACCAAAACCCGTTTACCCATTCTCGCCCGAGCCCGAATATACAATTGGTTTTGGAATCCGACCTCAAGTCGAGGTCAAAATTCCCAAATTTCAAAATTCGTAAGTTCTACCCAAAAATCCCAATTACCATGAAAATCCTAGATTTTTGGTTGAAATGTTTTTAAAAGTTGTTAAGGATTGAACGGAACTGGGTTGAGATCACTTACCAATGATTTGGAGAAGTTTGGGTCTTTGAAAAATTGCCTATGGAGGTTTAAGGTTTGAGAGAATTGAAAAATGGGTGAAAATCCCGTATAAAATCTCACTTAACAGGTTGCAGAAGTCGCATTTGTGACAAAAAATTTTCAATTGCGAACTGGGCATCGCAATTGCGATGAAAAAGTTTGCAATTGCGACTACACCAGAACCAACAATTTTCCCGACACGAAAATGAGCATAACATCCTCATACGATGTCCAGATTCGATGATTCTTTTTCCTATGACTCCGTAATTACGATACATATCTAATGGTTTAATAAAAACTGAATTTGGATCTCATTTGCTTAATGTGTTATCATTTATGCTTGAAGAAACGACGATGAAGCATTAAAAACAAGCGCAACATAGACTAAACCTATCTGAAACTCACCCAAGCCCTCGGGGGGCTCCAAACCAAACATGCACGCAAGTCTAAAAACATCATACAGACTTGCTCGTGCGATCAAGTCATCAAAATAACATCAAAAACTATGAATTGAACCTCAAAACTCATGATTTTCTCAAGAACACTCAAATGTTCTAACTTTTCAACCGTACGTCCAAATCACGTCAAATCAATTCCGATGCTCACTAAATTTCACAGATAGGACTTAAATATCATAACAAACTTGTACCGAGCTCCAGAACCAAAATATAGGCCTGATACCAACGAGTTCAAACATTAATTCATTTCTTTATTTCCTTTAAAAACCAGCATAACGATTTTCTTCAAAAATTGTTTTCTAAGGCTAGGGACCTCGAAATTCAATTCCGGGCATACACCTAAACCCCATATTTTACTGCGGAACTCCTGGGATTGTCGGAACATAAATTCAGGTCCGTTTACTCAAAATGTTGACCAAAGTCAACTAAAACCAAATTTTAACTCTAAATTTTTTTATTTCTCATATTTTCATATAAAAGCTTTCCTGTTTTACGCCCGGACTGCGAACGCAAATCGAGGTAATTAAAATTAGTCTTTTAAGGCTAATGAGCCCAGAATAGTGTCTTAATTCATAATATGGCCCTTTTTGGGTCATCACAATCTCCACCTCTAAAATAAATGTTCATCCTCGAACGAACATAGAAAATTACCTGGATTGGCAAACAAGTGGGGATATATACTCTGCATGTCCGACTCGGACTCCCAAGTAGCTGCCTCAACGGACTGAGCTTTCCACTGCACTTGAACTAAAGGATAATCTTTGACCTCAATTGACGAACTTGCCGGTCTTAAATGGCACAACTCCTCCTCATAAGTCAAATCCTTGTCCAATTTGACAGAACTGAAATCTAACACGTGGGACGGGTCACCATGATATTTCCGGAGCATAGACACATGGAATACCGGATGAATTGAGGATAACCCTAGAGGAAACGCAAGTCTATAAGCTACCTCCCTGACTCTATCAAGAATCTCACATGGCCCGATGTACCTAGGGCTCAACTTACCCTTCTTCCCAAATCTCATAACACCCTTCATGGGTGATACCTTTAGTAATACTCTCTTTCCAACCATGAATGCCACATCTCGAACCTTATGGTCGGCTTAACTTTTTTGCCTAGACTGAGCTGCACGAAGTCGATCCTGAATAATCTTGACCTTATCTAAGGCCTCTTAAACTAAGTCTGTGCCCAATAACCGTGCCTCTCCAGGCTCAAACCATCCAACTGGCGATCTACACCGTCTACCATATAATGCCTCATAGGGAGCCATCTGAATGCTTTACTGGTAGATATTATTATAGGGAAACTCCGCTAACGACAAGAATTGATCCCAAGAACCTCCAAAGTCAATAACACAAGCGCGGAGCATATCCTCTAAAATTTGAATAGTACGCTCGGACTGACCGTCTGTCTAAGGATGAAATGCTGTGCTCAACTCAACTCGGGTACCCAACTCACGCTGAACTGCTCTCCAAAAGTGCGAGGTAAACTGCGTACCCCGATCAGAAATGATTGACACGGGCACACCGTGAAGGCGAACAATCTCTCGAATATATATCTCAGCCAACCACTCTGAAGTATAAGTACTTGACACTGGAATGAAATGTGATGATTTAGTCAACCTATCCACAATAACCCAAACCGTGTCAAATTTCCTCCGAGTCCGTGGGAGTCCAAAAACAAAGTCCATAGTGATACGCTCCAACTTCCACTATGGAATCTCTATCTGCTGAAGTAACCCACCGGGTCTCTGATGCTCATATTTCACCTGTTGGCAATTCAAGCAACGAGCCACATAAGCAACAATGTCTTTTTTCATCATTCTCCACCAATAATGCTGCCACAGGTCTCGTTACATATTGGCAGCACCCGAGTGAATAGAATACTTACAACTGCGAGCCTCTTCAGGGATCAACTCACGAAGGCCATCAACATTAGGCACACTTATACGACCCTGCATCCTCAAAACACCGTCATCTCCAACTGTAACCTTCTTGGCACCACCGTGCCGAACTGTGTCCCTAAGGACCATCAAATGCAAGTCATCATCCTCCCGATCTCTGATACGCTCATATAAAGAAAACCGAGCGAATGTACAAGCTAGAACACTTTTGGGCGAAATATCCAACCTCACGAACTGATTTTCCAAGGTCTGAATGTCTAAGGATAACGGTCTCTCACCAACTGGAATGAATGCAAGGTTGCCCATACTCACTGCCTTCCTACTAAATGCGTCGTCCACCACATTGGCCTTCTCCGGATGGTACAATATAGTGACGTCATAGTACTTCAATAACTCTAGCCATCTCCTCTGCCTCAAATTGAGATCCTTTTGCTTGAACAAATACTGAAGGCTGCGATGATCCGTAAAACCTCACACGACACGCCATATAGATAGTGCCTCCAAATCTTCAATGCGTGAACAATAACTGCCAACTCTAAGTCATGGACATGATAATTCTTCTTATGAACCTTCAGCTGTCGAGATGCATATGCAATCACCTTGCCATCATACATTAATACTGCACCTAATCCAATACGAGATAAACCACAATACATCGTGCACAATCCTGAACCTGTGGGCGAAAACACTGGCGTCGTAGTCAAAGAAATCTTGAGCTTCTGAAAGTTCAACCCACATTTTGTCCGACCATTTGAATGGAACACCCTTTTGGCTCAATATGATCTTAATAGTTGTTCATAATCAATTACATAATCACAAAATAACTTGACGTAACAATAATCCCCTTTCAACCCTTCACAATATTGATAACAAGATGTGATTCATGAAGACCTCATAATTATTTACCCGAATTAACGTATCTCATTTAACGCCACGTGGGAGGGCACCTACTGTAAAGACCCATAAATTTTTTAACTAAAAACGATGCTCAGGTAGGCTCCCATGTTGTTATAACTGTAGAAATTCTTAGAAACAGACCTTTTTGAAGTCAAAGTACCCCGGAACTTAAAAGATATACTTTCCCAGAAATGCGCAGATCTGGGGTCCACTATGCAATCGCAGATCAGGTATGCGGACCGCATAGTGGTCGCATACCTGGGCAGTTGCTATCCATTTCAAGGACAGCTATGCGGCCCAAGATGCGATCGTATTTTGAGAATGAGGGCTGCATAGTTGTCGCATTCTTGCACCTTGATTCTTGCGGAGGGAGTTATGCGATGCACTATGCGATCGCATAACAGGTATGCGGACCGCATAGTTGTCGCATACCTGGGCAGCCTGCTTTCCTTTTTGGCCCAATTGAGGGCCATTTATGCGACAGGAATGCGGACCGCATAGTAGGAATGCGATTGCATTCCTGATCGCATTTCCTTCTTCGGGGCTTCTAATTTCTGATTTTAAAACCTGGACCCTAGTTTAATAAAACACACCTCCCCTTCATTCTTAACAACAATTTGACTAAAATAGAGAGAAGGGAGAGTGAGTTTAGTGAGAGAAAGTCATCCTCTTCAGCAAATCAATCCACCACCTCTGCTTAGGCCTGGAAATCTTCGAGTAGTCGTTGTCTTTTTCACCACAAGAGGTAAGTCATCGCCCCATTTCCCCTTTAATTCTCAGGTTTTGGTTAAAAGGGTAAAACACACATGAAATTGGTTCTTGAAGATAAAAGCTAGTACTTACATGCATGTTCATGATCTATCCTAATATAGTAAGAGGGTGTAAGTTAGAGCAATTTTCCACTAAAAAGGGGATTAGAAATCTAAGGGGTCATAGTGTTTGATAAAATGCCTAAATGAATTCAAGATTCCTAATTCTAAGATAAATGTATCGCATTGTGAACTAGATTGACGGTGCTAGACGGTTCGGTGAATTGTGATAGAAATTAAAGGGAATTCCAACTCAAGGTATGTATGGCTAACTTTAATCTTTGTAGAGTCGCCTTGTTGGTGTCCGAGCATTCGGTATGAGTTCCTGGCTTTGCATATGTGAATTGATTGTTCTAATGTGTTGAGACGTAAGATTCTATTCTCTGATTGTCCTAGTTGATTTTCCATGCCACCATGCTATATGATATTGTGAAAAGGGTGATTCCTTGTGCTTACTCTATCATGTGCAAAACTCATTATGTGCTTGAACATCTCAGTATGAAAGGTTGTGCTACCAAACGATAAATGATAACGAATCCAATTGTTGAATGTATCTAAGTGATAATGCTGTGTAGTAAATGTGGACTGATTTTATTAAGCTAAATGATTATGGCATACCGTACATGACTTACTGTTTGGTAAAGACTATTGTGAACACATGTTTGTTTGGTTGGTATGAAATTATACTCTTGATGATATGAAGCCTTGTGATTGAATTGTGGGCGGTTGTTGTTGCTATAAAATGTGATTGTCCGGTGGGATCGGTTTGCGCGCCGCAATAAGTGAAATAAGGATGATATGTTGAGAAGTAATAAGGGTGGAATGTTATTGTACGGTGGGATCGGGTTGCACGCCGCAACAGAAGAAATAAGGGCGGAATATGATTGTAAGGTGGGATCGGGTTGCGCGCCACAACAGGAGAACAATTGAAGTAAGGAACTGTGAAAATCTCATTTGTGATTCTCTGTATCTCTGTGCAATGATTGGTTGGTTTCTTTGACTGCCTTCTATCTGCGCATTGCTTTGATTTTACTTAGAGTAAAGTTTGTTCATACATACTAGTACTATTCAATGGTACTAACGTCCCTTTTTCCTGGGGCGCTACATCTTTTATATGGATGCGGGTGGTTCTATAGCAGGTAGCTCTGTCCGCCGATAGTGGTGCCTTCTCTTCATCCCTTCAGCAGTTCTGGTGAGCCCCACTTCCTCTCGGGGCCGTGTGTAGTCTATACCGTCTTCTTTTGTATATGTTGTGTCATTAAAGGTATAGACGGGGCCTTGTTGCCGGCAAGTTTATGTAAAACTCCTAGTACTCTTAGAGGCTCCGTAGACACTGTGTGGGCTGTATATATCTATTTTGGCCAGTAGTTGCGTTCGGTCAAAATCGTGGTCCGTATTGGAAAAGTTGTATTATATATGTTTTTGGATTATCAAATGTTGAAAGTTGAAAGAGGAAGATGAACTTATGGTGTAAATCGTACTATGAAATTAAATCGTCTAATTCATATGGAGCAAGGTATATTATAGACACGGGGCAACGCATTGGGTAGGAAAGGCAAACTAGGTCCGCTTGACCAGGATCATCCAGTTAGGCACCGGTCTTGTCCCTCGGTTTTGGGGCGTGACACCTACCTCGTAGGTTAAAGCTCAATAATTATAGCACAAATTTGGCAAATTATGCACAGATAAGTTTTATACAAAATTTTTCAAATAAACCTAACAAGCATGACTCTCTATTAGTACTATAGTAAAATTTTAATTTCACAAGGGAGAATTTAAACACAAGAATTTTCATCACAAGGATCCCGTCCTTATATAACTTCCACCGCGGCTCGTAGCCCGATTTAAACATATCAAATCATATTAAAATGCGAGGATTTCACCCTTAGTTCTGGATCACAAGTAATATGCACATCGTGCTACTCGAAACATTCCCTTTTATTCTTTTAAATATTTTCCGTTAAACAAAATTACAACACGTAATGATAGACATAGCTATCTCCATAGAATTTCTCAATACAAGTATTCACATAAGTAGATTTCAGAGTTACGAAGCTTACCCGAGATTGGATCATATTAGGAGGACTTTCCTAGATACTCATAATCGAATCAGGTTAAGGGAATTATCACTTTCTAATAACTAGAGATTGTACTTGTAATGACACCCTCTGGTGTAGCGACCTCAGCCATACCATAGAAAATATATTAACAGGTTGGGTCTCCACCTCTAGGAATCTGACCTCCGCCTTTGACATTCCAACCCCTTTCCCCTAGCTGGTCATGTAAGTTGAGTTGTAATTGCAATGAGACACGTAGATGGAGTGCTTTGATGAAATATGACTCTCCCAAGTCCAGGACAATTTCTACCACTAGCCTAAATAAAGTATCAACCTGCCCTGAGTCGTACAAAACTTTACGATCATAATTGAGTCCTTTAATGTGTTTGTGGACTTGCTCTATGGCTATATGAACCGAAGTAGGAGTATGACGGACTAATTAATCGAACCTGATGGCATATTCTGACACCGTCATGGGGACCTGACGCAACCGTTCAAACCCTATGCACCATGCATTATGGAGAGTCCGAGAAACAAACTCTTTCGATAGCATTTAAGAGAACTAAGTCAAGTAGTTGGTGTCGCATTGGCTGGTCGTCCTCTTTGTAGGCTTGCCACAAACACCGACGGCCAATTTATTCTTTTACTATGTTGACCCAACACTGCTGAGCTACCCCAAAATCCACAACCGTGACTTCCATGTTGAGTAGACCTTCCGTAGATTCAAAGTTGTTCATATAACTCGTTTGGTACTGAGGTATAGGGTTATTAAGCAGGCAAACATACCGCAAGTCCCAACTTTATTTCTTGTAAAATCTCAAGCCTTATACATTCTAGGCCAAAATCGATATAACTCATGACCCCGCAATCTATTCCTTGACAGTGAAATTCCCCACTTGGCACAAAGTCATAGGTCACAATGCCCGATAATCCAAAATGTTAAACTTCAAAGATCATATAAATCAACCCCATTTCTTTCAACTTATTCCCATGTTCTGCAATACTTCATAGCTATGAATCCTTCTGGAACCTGACTGGTCCAACATGTATCGGCTGAGCTAGAACCTCCGCTTCTAGATCCATTTGAGACTTTACAATAGGTGCTGATGTTTGAGCTCTAGACTGAGCTCTGCTTCTGTCTCTTCCCATAATCGTAGCTGTCATTGGGGCTTCATCTCTTGTCCGGTTGTAGACGCTTTACGTGTTGTCGATATTTGTGAGAGGACAAGAATAGAGGAGTTCAATCATCAATGATAGAATAAATTCGCACGATAGAGTAGAATAGAAGTGAAATTGTTCCTAACTTCATAGCCTCTGAGAGATAAGTACAGACGTCTCCGTACCGATCCTTCAGACTCTACTAAGTTAGTTCGTGAATTATGAGACCTAGGAAACCTAGTGCTCTGATACCAACTTGTAAAGAGAAGACTCCAGGAATCTGCGGACGCCGTTAGATCTACCTCGTATCTCCGAGTAAATGATGTCTGTTACTAAAATCTCCTAACTCTGGCAGGTACCTAGATCAGCACAAAAAGTGCAGAGTGTAGTATCAGTACAACCGACCTCATGTACTGAGTAAGTGCCGAGCCTTACCTCGACGAAGTAGTGATGAGCCTACGACGGGGCATTAATAATATAACCTGTGAACAATATATAATAAAGCAAGAAGGAAATTCTAAAATAAACAAAACAATAACTGTAGCAAAAATTAAAATAACTCAGCCACCTTTTCAGGTCTCATCTATAATCAATTCTCATATAAGTTTCCAAATTTCCAAACTTTGACTTTAAAATAAAAGTAAGTGCAAAATATGAAAAATAGTAAAGTAAAACAGTAAGTGTTCAAATCTTTGTTTTTGAAAATCAGTAAAACATAAGTGTCCTTCCTTATCGCTCCTTGTTGCGGCGTGCAACCCGCTCCCACCTGTCCACCCTTATTGCTCCTCCCTATACATATCACCCTTATTGTTCTTATTGCGGTGTGCAACCCGATCCAACCTGTCCACCCTTATCACTCCTTGTTGCGGCGTGCAACTCGCTCCCACCAGACAATCACATCACTTTATTTATAAATATTTTCACAATTCAGGTCAAAGCCTTTCACAATAGTTTTGTCTCAACAATTGTAAATAGAAAGTTGTACAACTCATAAACTTCATCAATCATCACTTCACAATGAAACCAACCGGTATATACATAATAAAATACTGTCAACCAGCTCATCCTTTCTCGGTATCACAATGAAACCAAGGGAACAACCAACACTTCCAAAATACTTGAACAATATTTAACAAGAAGTTAACTAAGCCAAGTAGCCATGAAGACATCAAAGAGCATAAAACAATTAAGCGATGAATCAAATAAATTGGAAACAGGGAAATGGATTATGTTCAACAAATAAATTGGTGGTGTATGATACTCGTCACCTCACCTATACCACACGTATGCAAATTCACATAGAAAGTAAGTTGGAGATTCCTATTCCCTCAAGTCAAGGTTAAACCAAGAACTTACCTCAATTTCACAAGTAAATCACTGCTCTAGCACAACTTTTCCTTTAGAACTTGCCTATAAGCCTCTCAAATCTAATCACAATTGGTTCAATATCATCAGCTATTGCTTAAAGGAATTAACTTTAATGATAACTATGGTTTTCCTATGTTTTCTTATCAAAATACAAAAATCGACCCCGAGCCCGCTTGGTCTAAACTTGAGGTTTGGACCAAAACTCGTTTACCCATTCTCCCCCGAGCCCGGATATACAATTGGTTTTGGAATCCGACCTCAAGTCGAGGTCAAAATTCTCAAATTTCAAAATTCGTAAGTTCTACCCAAAAATCCCAATTACCATGAAAACTCTAGATTTTTGGTTGAAGTCTTGTTAAAAGTTGTTAAGGATTGAAAGGAATTGGTTTGAGATCACTTACCAATGATTTGGAGAAGTTTGGGTCTTTGGAAAATTGCCTATGGAGGTTTAGGGTTTGAGATAATTGAAAAATGGGTGAAAATCCCGTCTAAAATCTCACTTAACAGGTTGCAGAAGTCGCATTTGCAACAAAAATTTCGCAATTGCGAACTGGGCATCGCAATTACGACCGCACGAGAACCAACAAATTTTCCCGACACGAAAATGAGCATAACTTCCTCATACGATGTCGAAATTCGATGATTCTTTTTTCTATGGCTCCGTAATTACGATGCGAATTTAATGGTTCAATAAAAACTGAATTTGGAGCTCATTATCTTAATGTGGTATCATTTATGTTTGAAGAAACGACGATGAAGCATAAAAAACAAGCGCAACGTAGCCTAAACTTATCCGAAACTCACTCAAGCCCTCGAGGGGCTCCAAACCAAACATGCACGCACGTCTAATAATATCATACAGACTTGCTCATGCGATCAAGTCATCAAAATAACATCAAAACTACGAATTTAACCTCAAAACTCATGATTTTCTCAAGAACACTCAAATTTTCTAACTTTTCAACCGAACGTCCAAATCACGTCAAATCAATTTCAGATTCTCACCAAATTTCACATATAGGACTTAAATATCATAACAAACTTGTACCGATACCAATGAGTTCAAACATTAATTCATTTCTTTATTTTGTTTAAAAACCAGCACAACAATTTTCTTCAAAAGTTGTTTTCTAAGGCTAGGGACCTCAGAATTCAATTTCGGGCATACGCCCAAGTCCCATATTTTATTGCGGACATCTCGGGATCGTCGGAACACATATCCGGGGTCCGTTTACTCAAAATATTGACCAAAGTCAACTAAAACTAAATTTTAACTCTAAAAATTTCTATTTCTCATATTTTCACATTAAAGCTTTCCTGTTTCACGCCCGGACTGCGAACACAAATCGAGGTAATTAAAATTAGTCTTTTTAAGGCTAATGAGCCTAGAATAGTGTCTTAATTCATAATATGGCCCTTTGGGTCATCACAGAATAGAGTAAGAAAACCGAGCTACACAAAATACAATTTTTTCCAGAAATCTCAGTGGAGGGAATTAGGCATGCTTTCAAATCGACGTTCTAAAATCAAAGCATTTCGAACTCAAGTGAAACAATATAAGTATCCCAAATATCACAATAGGAACAACTAGCAACAACGTGCAACAATAAATAAAAACAAGTACATCCTCACAAGACTACTATCACACATCTATCTCGACACATCAATATTTCGGCTCTCAGCCTCAATACACGCAATCAAGGTACCTGCGCTCACTGGGGGTGTTCAGACTTCGGAGGGATTCCTACAACCCAAGCGTTATATTGCTACGGCGTGCATCCTGACCCAATACTGCTGCGGCGTGCAGCCCGATCCATATATTGCTGCGGCGTGCAACCCGATCCAAGTACTGTTGCGACGTGCAACCCGATGCTGTAGCATGGCCTTAAGTCTTGTTGCAGTGTGCAACCCGATCCAACATTACTGCGACGGGCAGTCCGATCCAACATATCTCGCACAACTCTCAACCCGGCACTCATGCCCTATATCAATCACTAGCCTCTCCAGCCTCACAACTTTCACAATAACAGCCCAAACAGAGAATATAACAAGTATCTATCATATCATGAGAGAGAGCTGAGATAAAATGCATAAGCAAACAGAGACTGAGAACCATTCATCAATTTAGCAATCAATACAACAAGTTCGTGACCACTACGGGTCCCAACCGTGTTTTCATATAACCTAAGCATGGTTTCTAGCATGTAAGATAGTGAATAATTCGAAAACAAGAATGAACAGGTAATCTCAATGGGCTATTTGACTTTACTATCTACGGGGACGGATCAAGTATCCATCCCACACGGTGCACGCTCACACGCCCGTCACCTAGCATGTGCGTCACCTATAATATTAATATCATATGAATTTCTCGGGGTTTCATACCCTGAAGACCAGATTTAAGACCATTACTTACCTCAATCCGACCAAATCCCTACTCTGCAATGCTCTTACCTCTCGATTCAGCCTCCAAATGCTCTGAATCTAATCACAACCAGTACAATACCATCAATATATGCTAAAGGAATGAATTCCACAAGAAAACTACCAAATTAGGCTCAGAACCCGAAATTGGTTCAAACGCAGCCCCCGGGCCCACGTCTCAAAATCCGACATCATTTGGTCCCTCAAATCCTCAAATTAAAATCTAAAAAATCCTAAGCCCTAACCCCTCATTTTCACTCCTAAATCCCACTAATTAGATGATAAAACAATGGGAAAACACCATATATAGGAGTATTAGAGCTCAAGCAACTTACCTCACCGAAAAACCCTTGAATCCCCTTCAAAATCACCCCAAAAGCTCCAAAGTCCGACTGAAAATGGTGGAAATGAACAAAAGTTCATGAAGTGTTCTATTTATAGTTTCTGCTCAAGCCTTTCGTACATGCGGCTAAAAACCCGCACCTGAGGTGGCGCATTTGCGCAAAAATCTCCGCACCTTTGGAAAATCACTAAAAAACCCAACTCCGCACATGCGATCCCTATCCACATCTGCGACCTCGCAGGTGCGGAAAAGACTTCGCACTTGTGGCCACTGCCTGACCTCCTCACTCCCGCTTTTGGGGGCACCTATCCGCATCTGTGGGCTCGCGGATGCACGCACTAAATCACACCTACGGTGCACCCCAGTCCAACACACTCCTGCACCTGCGCCTGACCCACCGCATTTGCAGCGTCGCACCCGCGGCACCCTCGCAGGTGCGATTACACCAGCAACAACCAACTTCAGCAATTCTCCAAACTTCAAACTTGATTCGTTAACCACCCAAAACACACCCGAGGCCTTCGGGACCTCAACCAAACATGAAAAAAAGTCAAATAACCCCATACGAAATTAGTCAAACCTTCAAATCACTCAAAACAACATCAACACACCAATTTACCCTCAAATTCAAGCCTAAGAACTTCTAAACTTCCATATTTCGCAAACAACGCCGAAACCTACCAAACCACGTCCGAATGACCTCAAATTTTACACACACGTTAAAATGACACCATGAACCTATCCCCACCTCCGGAAATTCATTCCGAGCCCACTATCAAATTTTCTACCGCCGCCCAAAATCATGAAATCTCCAACTTCCGCCGATTCAAACCTAATTCTACTACGGACCTCCAAATCACATTCCGGACGTTCTCCCAAGTCCAAAATCACCTAAAGGAGCTAACGTAATCATCAAAATTCGAATCCAAGACCGTTTACACATAAGTCAACATCCGATTGACTTTTCCAACTTAAGCTTATCCCAAAGAGACTAAGTGTCTCAATTCACTCCAAAACCACTCAAAACCCGAACCAACTAACCCGATATAAAAATATAGCTAAATTACATAAAAATAAGTAGAAATGGGGAAAAGGGGGATATAACTCTCGAAACGACCGACCGAGTCGTTACATATTTATTTGAAAGAATTATATTCGAAAGATATTTATTTGAAGGGCGTATTTTAAAAATATATTTATTGGAAACGATTATATTCTAAATATTATTATTTGATAAACTTCCAGGTGAAAGATCTATAGTTGAAGAACTTGATTAATTGGTTGTACTTGTATTCATTATTTGTGGAGCAATATTTAAAGTGTTCTTGTTGCCCTGCTGTGTATATTCCTGGTTGATTATTGTTTCTATCATTACTATTTGTTTCCTATCATTTTTGTATGCTATATTGCACAAGTTATTTGGATAGTGAGTCTTGATTGTACCTCGTCACTACTCCACCGAGGTTAGTCATGATACTTACTAGGTATTGACTGTGGTGTACTCATAATACACTTTTGCACATTTTTGTGCAGAGCCAGGTACTGGAGATATTGGACTCGAACAGAGTTAGTGTGTTTATCGCAAGGATTCAAGGTAGAGTTTCTTGGTCACCGCAGTCCCCTGGAGTCTTTCCATTTTATTGTACTATTAAATATTATTTAAACAATATCGAGTGTTTGATCCTTGAGATCATTTCATGTATTCAGTTAGAGTTCGTGACTCAGTATTACCAGTCTTGGGAGGTTGTTTGAATATTTCCACTGTTGGTTTTGACACTTGTATTAGATTAAAAAAATGGCTTGAATTGTTATTATAGTCGGCTTACTTTGACTTAGAGACTAAGTGCCATCACGACGCTTGTGATGGAATTTTGGGTCGTGACATGTTGGTATCTGTGATGACCCAGAAAGTCATCCCATGCAATTTTAACTAAATCTGTGTTGCGAGGCCTTGAAAACTTCCGTTAATCTCACCTCGATGTGCATGCGCAACCCGGACGCGTAGCCGGGAAGCCTTTGTGTGGAAAACTGATAAAATATGAATCTATGATAATTAATTGAGTAAAGTTGACTTCGGTCAACATTTTTGGTAAACGAACCCGGACTCGTGATTTGACGGTCCCGGAAGGTACGTAGGAAAATATGGGACTTGGGCGTACGCTCGGAATCGAATTCCGAGGTCCCAAGTCCGAGAAATTAATTTTTAAAGAAAATTATTTTCTGAAAAATATTAAGACTTTTGAAAGTGAAATTTGGTGTGGAACCGTGTTACCGGGCCCGTATTGTGGTTCCGGAGCCCGGAACAGGTTCAATAAGGTTATTATGTGTTATTTGTGAAACTTGGTAAGGAACAAACTTGGTTTGACGTGTTTCAGATTAGAAGTGGAAAAATATGAAAGTTTATGATGTTTTGAAATATTACAATGGTTTCGGAGTATAATTCGATGTTTATGATGGTATTTCGGTGTTTTGATTATTCAAATAAGCCCGTAATATGTTTCCTAAGTTGTGTGCACTTTTGGTTTGAGGTTCCCAGGGCTCGGGAAAGTTTCGGGTAGGTTCCGGGATGTCTTAGGCTTAGAACCACAGCTGTTGCAGGTCTGAGGAGTCGAGCCTCTGAACCCCTAACGCGGTCCGCGGTCGCCCTATCGCGGTCCGCGGTGAGGCCTTCGCGGCCGCTGTCATCTAAGCGCAGTCCGCGGTGGAGGCCTGGGAGGGGTATATATAAACATGATTTTCAGTTATTTCTCACTTTTTCAAAACCCTAAAACATAAGAGGCAATTTTTCAAACACTCCTTCTCCTTCAAAAACATTGGTAAATGATTTCTAACCCATTTTCTTTACTCCTTAACTTTTTTTCACAAGATTTAATCCTAGAATCTAGGGTTTTTATGGGGAAATTGGGAATTTTGGTAAAAACCTAAGAATATCGAAATTTGGGAATTTAGACCTCAATTTGGTGTGGGATTCCAAAACTAATTATATACCCGGGCTCGAGGGTGAATGGGTAATCGGGATTTTGTCCGAATTTCGAGTTTGGACCAAGGGGGCCGGGGGTTGATTTTCGACTTTTAGGGGAAAACTTTAGAAAACTCATTTTCATGCATTATAATTGATTTAATTAGCATTTATTGATATACTTAAGTAACTTATGGCTAGATACGAACGTGTTGGCGGTGGAATCAAGAGGCAAAATGGTAGTTGAGGCTTGAATTGTGTTCGAGGCATCGAGGTAAGTGTTTGGCCTAACCTTAGCTTGAGGGAATAGGTATAGAGTCTTACTTGCTATGTGATATTCCATGTCCAACATATAGGTGAGGTGACGAGCACCTATATGTTGTGGTCAAGCATGCCCGTGAGTCGAACTTGCTAAATTTTCATTGTGTTCTTTGATATTCTCTATGCTACGAATTTATTATCATTCTGGAAGATATATATATTGAGAGTATTTCATGATGTGGAAAGTTATTTGATTATTCGTTCGGTTGAGTATTTTATTGTTGAGTTATACCTCTAAGAGAGATTTGTTATAGCTGAGTCCCTTCCCGGGATGATAGAATCTTTGTTGGAAATTTCTGTGTATTTGAGGTTTCTATTGTTGTATTTTCCTGTTTAATTGTTGCTTTTATTTATGTTGTTATGCACGAGGGGACATTCCGTGCCGAGTGATGTGAGGTTTTGCACGAGGGGACATGCCATGCTGAGTGATTTCCTATTATTGCACGAGGGGACATTCCGTGCTGAGCGATTATTATATATTGCACGAGGGGACATTCCGAGCCGAGTGACTGTGAGGCTATGCACGAGGGGAAATTCCGTGCCGAGTGATTGTGAGGTTATGTACGAGGGGGCATGCCGTGCCTTTTCTGTTTATTTATTTGTTCCGAGCTGTTAAATTCCTATTGTTATTTCTATATTTCCTTTGTTATCTTATTTTGTTGTTTCAGTGAGTTGTTACCCCTTATCCCCAACATGTTCTCCCGTTGATGTAATTTACCTGCTTATATTCTGTCGTTATTTTCCTGTTATATTATTGAATTGCACAGGTGTTATCTGTTGTCGTTTCCTAGCCTCGTCACTACTTCGCCGAGGTTAAGCTCGGCATTTACTCAGTACATTTTGGTCAGTTGTACTGATGCTACACCTGCACATCTTTATGTTGTGCAGATTATAGCGCCGGACCCGGTGGACAGGGATTCAAGGAGTAGCCTTCAGTCCACGGAGACACTGAGGTAGTCCTGCAGGCGTCCGCAGGCCTTGGCGTCACCTCTCACCTCCTTCCTTCTGTCTTATTTTACATTTCTAGACAGTTGTATTATTTTATTTCAAACTCTTGTCTTTAGCAAATCTTAGACTGGTTCGTGAGTTTGCGATTCCAGTTTCTGGGGTTGTACTTAAGGAAATTATTACGAGATTCCTATGTAGTTCTTGAATTTTTATATTACTTCCGCATTTTCTATTATAAGTGTTCTAGCTATTTTTAGTTATCTAATTGTTAAATAATTAAATTTAATTCAAACATTGGCTTGTCTAGCGGGTTCAACGTTAGACTCCATCACGGCCTGAAGGTGGGATTTCGGGTCTTGACAAGTTGGTATCAGAGCACTAGGTTGCCTAGGTTTCACAACTCACGGACAAACTTGGTATAGTCTGAGGGATCGGTCTGGAGACGTCTGTACTTATCCCCCAGAAGCTTCAAAGCTAGGAATGACCCCACTTTTTCTTCTTCTCTGTCGTGCGATTGAATTCTAAATGCTAATTGAGTTTCCATTCTATTCTCTCGCAGATGGAGAGAACGCGTGCTTCCTCATATACCGAGCATCAACTCAATCCTCCTGTTGCAGCTCCTACGAGGGGCCGAGGACGAGGCCGAGGCAGGGGCAAGGCTCATCCTAGAGCAGCAGCCCTAGTAGAGGACCCATAGGTAGGCTTTGTCGGTGAGGTTCCTGCTTAGACGGTTCCAGTTGGACCAGCTCAGGTCCCAGAAGGGTTCATCGCCACCCCGGTTCTTCAGGACGCTCTTGTCCGCTTAGTGGAACTTATGGAGAGCGTGGCTCAGGCCGGTCTTCTTCTTACTGCACCAGCCGTCTCTCAGGCTGGGGGAGGGCCCTAGACTCCTGCTACTCGCACACCAGAGCAGCTAGCCCTTCAGTTCCATATTCTGGCACCTCAGACAGTCGGGGTAGCTAAGCCGGGTATTGTAGCACCGGCATTTGAGGGAGCAGCTATGTCAGCAGATGCCCTAGGGAGATTATATTGGTTCACCAAGCTATTTCCTACTACTTTTACTGGTGCACCGTCAGAGGATCCCCATGATTACTTGGACAGTTGTTATGAGGTTCTTCAGAACATGGGCATTGTGGAGACCAACAGGGTCGATTTTGCTACTTTTCGTCTTTTCGGTATCGCCAAGACTTGGTGGAGAGACTACTGCTTGACCAGGCCAGCTGGGTCAGCACCTTTGACCTGGGATCAGTTCTCCGAGTTGTTCTTGGGGAAGTTTCTTCCAGTTACTCAGAGGGAGGATCTTCAGAGGAAGTTTGAGCGCCTCCAGTAGGGATCTATGACTGTTACACAGTACGAGACCAGGTTCATCACTCTGGCCCGTCATGCTATTATGATACTCCTCACTGATCGAGAGAGAGTGAGGAGGTTTATCGAGGGTCTAGCTCAACCTATCAGACTACAGATGGCCAGGGAGACAGGTACTGATATCCCCTTTCAGGATGCGGCCGATGTGGCCAGGCGTATTGAGATGGTTTTATCGCAGGGTAGTGGTCAGGGGTCTGACAAGAGACCTCGTCATTTCGGCCGGTTTAGTGGCGCCTCATCTGGAGGCTGATATTCTTTTGGTAGAGGGCATCCTCCTAGGCCTTATCAGTTGACACTTTAGGTATCCCGCAGTGCCCCATCAGCTCCTATCAGTGCACCGCCGATCCAGAGCTTTCAGGGTGGTCATTCTGGTCGTCAGGGACAGTTCCAGGGTCAGTATTCTCAGCAGCCGAGGTCTTGCTTCACTTGCGGTGGTACGGAGCATATCTCCAGGTTTTCCCCCCGAGGTTTCGCTGGTCCACAGTATTAGGGTTCCCGTGCCATGATTCCCGCATCAGGTGCACCCCCGCCCCCTCAGCCAGCTAGGGGTGGTGGTCGAGGTGCCAGAGTTGGAGGTCAGATTCATAGAGGTGGAGGACAAGCCACGAGAGGTAGAGGTCATCCCGCAGTAGGCCGACCCAAAGATGTTCAGGTTGGAGGGGCTCCGCCCCGGTGCTATGCTATTCCTGCTAGGACTGAGGCTGAGGCCTCTAATGCAGTTATTACAGGTACAGTTTCAGTTTGCAGCCGAGATGCTTCGGTTTTATTTGATCCGGGGTCTACTTTCTCCTATGTGTCTTCATATTTTTCCCCTTATCTAAGTATGCCCCGTGATTCCTTGAGTACTTCTGTATATGTGTCTACACCGGTGGGTGATTCTATTGTGGTAGATCGAGTCTACCGTTCATGCTTAGTGGTCATTGGTGGTTTGGAGACCCAGGTAGATCTTTTGCTTCTCGATATGGTCGACTTTGATGTTATATTTGGGATGGATTGGTTATCCCCCTATCATGTTATTCTGGACTGTCATGCCAAGACAGTGACCTTGGCCTTGCCAAGAGTACCTCGTTTGGAGTGGAGAGGGACTCCTAGTCATTCTTCCGGTAGAGTTATTTTATATATGAAGGCTCGGCGCATGATCGAGAAGGGTTGTTTGGCCTATGTTCGTGATTCTAGTGCCGAGGTTCCTTCTATGGAGTCCGTGCTCGTGGTTCGTGAGTTTCCAGAGGTATTCCCTGCTGACCTTCCGGGTATGTCACCCGACATGGATATTGATTTTTGCATTGAGTTGGCTCCGGGAACTCAGCCCATTTCTACTCCGTCGTATCGTATGGCTCCGCTAGAGTTGAAGGAATTGAAGGAGCAGTTACAGGATTTGTTGGATAAAGGCTTCATTAGGCCTAGTGTTTCTCCTTGGGGTGCCCCAGTATTGTTTTTCAAGAAGAAAGATGGCTCAATGAGGATGTGTATTGACTACCGACAGTTGAATAAGGTTACAATTAAGAATAAGTATCCTTTGCCGAGGATTGATGATCTATTTGACCAGCTTCAGGGTGCTACAGTGATTTCCAAGATAGACTTGAGATCTGGTTACCATCAACTGAGGATTAGGGCGTCTGATGTCCCTAAGACAGCCCTTCACACTCGTTATGGGCATTATGAGTTCTTGGTGATATCATTTGGGTTGACAAATGCCCCCGCTGCTTTTATGGAGTTGATGAACCGAGTGTTCAGGCCATTGTTGGACTCATTTGTGATTGTTTTTATTGACGACATCTTGATTAACTCTCGTAACCGAGAGGAGCATGAGTAGCACCTTCGAGTCTTCCTCCAGACTCTGAGGGATAGGCAGTTGTATGCCAAATTTTCTAAGTGTGAGATCTGGTTGAGTCAGTGGCAATTCTGGGCCATGTTGTGTCGGCATAGGGTATTCAGGTGGATTCCAAGAAGATTTTAGCAATCAGAGATTGGCCTAGACCCACTTCAGCTACAGAGATTTGGAGTTTCTTGGGCTTAGCAGGTTATTATCGCCGATTTGTGGAAGACTTTTCATCTATCGCCGCCCCGATGACCAGGTTGACCTAAAAGGGTGCCCAGTTCAGGTGGTCGGATGAGTGTGAGGCGAGCTTTCAGAAGCTCAAGACAGCCTTGACCATGACACTGGTGTTAGTTTTGCCCACAGGTTCAGGGCCATATACCGTGTATTGTGATGCTTCACGGGTTGGACTTGGTGCAGTGTTGATGCAGGAGGGCAAGGTTATAGCTTATGCTTCTCGTCAGTTGAATGTTCATGAGAAGAACTATCCAGTTCATGATTTGGAGTTAGCAGCTATTGTTCATGCATTGAATATTTGGAGGCATTATCTGTATGGGGTGCCATGCGAGGTGTTCATGGATCATAAGAGTTTGTAGTACTTGTTCAAGCAGAATGAGTTGAATATGAGGCAGAGGAGATGGTTAGAGCTGTTGAAGGATTATGACATTACCGTATTATATCATCCGGGGAAGGCTAATGTGGTGGCCGATGCCTTGAGTCAGAAGTCAGCCAGTATGGGTAGTCTTGCTTATTGGTCAGTCGGAGAGCGACCGTTTGCTTTGGATGTTTAGGCTTTGGCCAACCGATTTATGAGATTGGAGGTTTTTGAGGCTGGCAGTGTTTTGGCCCATACCACGGCCAGTTCTTCATTATATGATCGTATTCGGGCCAGGCAGTATGATGATCATCATTTGTGTGTTCTTAGAGATACGGTCCGGCACGGAGGTTCCAAGCAGGTCACAGTTGATGATGAGGGAGTTTTAAGGATGCAAGGTCGTATTTGTGTACCTGATGTTGACGGTATTCGTGAGTTGATACTACATGAGGCCCATAGTTCCCGGTATTCCATTCATCCGGGCGCCGCGAAGAGGTACCAGGACTTGCGGCAACATTATTGGTGGCGGAGGATGAAGAAGGACATTGTAGCATATGTAGCTCGGTGCTTGAACTGTCAGCAGGTTAAGTACGAGCACCAGAGACCCGGTGGCTTGATGCAGCAGATTCAGCTTCCCGAGTGGAAGTGAGAGCGTATCACCATGGATTTGTTAGTTGGACTCCCACACACTTAGAGGATGTTTGATGCAGTGTGGGTTATTATGGATAGGCTGACCAATTCAGCGCACTTCATTCCCGTATCAGTTTCGTATTCAGCGGAGAAGTTGGCAAAGATCTATATGAGAGAGATTGTTCGATTGCATGGTGTGCCCGTGTCCATTATATCAGACCGAGGTACTCAGTTTAACTCCCATTTCTGGAGATTATTTCAGCGAGAGTTGGGCACACAGATTGAGTTGAGCACAACATTTCATCCTCAGACAGACGGACAATCCGAGCATAATATTCAGATTTTGGAGGATATGTTGCGAGCATGTGTCATTGACTTTGGTGGCTCATGTGACTAGTTCTTGACTTTAGCCGAGTTTTCCTACAACAACAGCTATCAGTCGATCATTCAGATGGCTCCATATGAAGCGTTGTATGGTAGGCGGTGTCGGTCGCCAGTCGGATGGTTTGAACCGGGAGAGGCTAGATTGTTGGGTTCCGAGTTAGTCAAGGATGCCTTGGACCAGGAGAAGATCATTCAGGATAGACTTCGTACAGCTCAGTCCAGGCAGAAGAGTTATGCGAATCGTAGAGTTCGAGATTTGGCATTTATGATAGGAGACCGAGTATTTCTTCGGGTGTCGTCTATGAAGGGCGTGATGAGGTTCGGAAAGAAGGGAAAGTTGAGCCCTAGGTACATTGGTCCATTTGATATTCTGCACAAGGTATGAGAGGTGGCCTACAGATTTTCCTTGCCACCGAGTTTATCAGTAGTGCATCCTGTGTTTCACGTATCTATGCTTCAGAGGTATGTTGCAGATCCATCTCATGTACTTGACTTCAGCGGTGTCCAGTTGGTCAAGGATTTGACTTATGAGGAGGAGCCGGTAGCCATATTAGCTCGAAAGGTTCAACAGTTGAGATCGAAGAGTTATCCTTTGGTTCGTGTTCAGTGGAGAGGTCAGCCTGTTGAGGCAGCTACCTGGGAGTCCGAGTCCGATATGCGGAGCCGATATCCCTATCTTTTCCCTGATTCAGGTACCTCTCTATGTCCGTTCGAGGACAAACGTTTGTTTAGAGGTGGAGATTGTGATGACCCAGAAGGTCATCCCGTGTAATTTTAACTAAATCTGTATTGCGAGGCCCTGAAAGCCTCTGTTAATCTCACCTCGATGTGCGTGCACAGCCCGGGCGCGTAGCCGGAAAGCCTTTGTGTGGTAAACTGATAAAATATGAATCTATGATAATTAATTGAGTAAAGTTGTTTTTGGTCAACATTTTTGGTAAACGAACCCGGACTCGTGATTTGACGCTCACGGAAGGTCCGTAGGAAAATATGGGACTTGGGCGTACGCCCGAAATCGAATTCCGAGGTTCCAAGTCCGAGAAATGAATTTTTAAAGAAAATTATTTTCTGAAAAATATTAAGACTTTTTAAAATGAAATTTGGTGTGGAACCGTGTTACCGGGACCGTATTGTGGTTCCGGAGCCCGGAACAGGTTCAATAAGGTTATTATGAGTTATTTGTGAAACTTGGTAAGGAACGGACTTGGTTTGACGTGTTTCAGATTAGAAGTGGAAAAATATATAAAAGTATATGATGTTTTGAAATATTACAATGGTTTCAGAGTATAACTCGATGCTTATGATGTATTTCGGTGTTTTTATTATTCGAATAAGCCCGTAATATGTTTCCTAAGTTGTGTGCACTTTTGATTTGAGGTTCCCAGGGCTCGGGAAAGTTTCGGGTAGGTTCCGGGATGCCTTAGGCTTAGAATCACAGCTGTTGCAGGTATGATTAGTCGAGCCTCTGAACCCCTAACGCGGTCCGCAGTCGCCCTAGCGCGGTCCGCGGTGAGGTCTTCGCGACCGCGGTCGTCTAAGCGCGGTCCACGGTGGAGGCCTGGGAGGGGTATATATAAACAGGATTTTCAGTTATTTCTCACTTTTTCAAAACCCTAAAACATAAGAGGCGATTTTTCAAACACTCCTTCTCCTTCAAAAATATTGGTAAGTGATTTCTAACTCATTTTCTTTACTCCTTAACTTTTTTTCACAAGATTTAATCCTAGAATCTAGGGTTTTTATGGGGAAATTGGGAATTTTGGGAAAAACCTAAGAATATCGAAATTTTGGAATTTAGACCTCAATTTGGGGTCGGATTCCAAAACTAATTAAATACCCAGGCTCGGGGGTGAATGGGTAATCGGAATTTTGTCCGAATTTCGGGTTTGGACCAAGCGGGCCCGGGGTTGATTTTCGACTTTTAGGGGAAAACTTTAGAAAACTCATTTCCATGCATTATAATTGATTTAATTAGCATTTATTGATATACTTAAGTAACTTGTGGCTAGATACGAATGTGTTGGCGGTGGAATCAAGAGGTAAAATGGTAGTTGAGGCTTGAATTGTGTTCGAGGCATCGAGGAAAGTGTTTGGCCTAACCTTAGCTTGAGGGAATAGGTATAGAGTCTTACTTTCTATGTGATATTCCATGTCCAACGTATAGGTGAGGTGACGAGCACCTATATGTTGTGGTCAAGCATGCCCGTGAGTCGAACTTGCTAAATTTTCATTGTGTTCTTTGATATTCTCTATGCTACAGATTTATTATCATTCTGGAAGATATATATACATTGAGAGTATTTAATGATGTGGAAAGTTATTTGATTATTCGTTCGGTTGAGTATTTTATTGTTGAGTTATACCTCTGAGAGAGATTTGTTATAGTTGAGTCCCTTGCCAGGACGATAGAATCTTTGTTGGACATTTCTGTGTATTTGAGGTTTCTATTGTTGTATTTTTTCTAATTGTTGCTTTTATTTATGTTGTTATGCACGAGGGGACATTCCGTGCCGAGTGATGTGAGGTTTTGCACTAGGGGACATGCCATGCTGAGTGATTTACTATTATTGCACGAGGGGACATTCCGTGCTGAGCGATTATTATATATTGTACGAGGGGACATTCCGCGCCGAGTGACTGTGAGGCTATGCACGAGGGGACATTCCTGCCGAGTGATTGTGAGGTTATGTACGAGGGGGCATGCCGTGCCTTTTCTGTTTATTTATTTGTTCCGAGCTGTTAAATTCCTACTGTTATTTCTATATTTCCTTTGTTATCTTATTTTGCTGTTTCAATGAGTTGTTACCCCTTATCCCCAACATGTTCTCCCATTGATGTAATTTACCTGCTTATATTCTATCGTTATTTTCCTGTTATATTATTGAATTGCACAGGTGTTATCCGTTGTCGTGTCCTAGCCTCGTCACTACTTCGCCGAGGTTAGGATCGACACTTACTCAGTACATATGGGTCGGTTGTACTGATGCTATACCTGCACATCTTTATGTTGTGCAGATTATAGCGCCGGACCCGGTGGACAGGGATTCAAGGAGTAGCCTTCAGTCCACGGAGACACTGAGGTAGTCTTGCAGGCGTCCGCATGCCTTGGCGTCACCTCTCACCTCCTTCCTTCTGTCTTATTTTACATTTCTATACAGTTGTATTATTTTATTTCAAACTCTTGTCTTAAGCGAATATTAGAGTGGTTCGTGAGTTTGCGATTCCGGTTTCTAGTGTTGTACTTAAGGAAATTATTACGAGATTCCTATGTAGTTCTTGAATTTTTATATTACTTACGCATTTTCTATTATAACTATTCTAGCTATTTTTAGTTATCTAATTGTTAAATAAGTCAATTTAATTCAAACGTTGACTTGTCTAGCGGGTTCAACGTTAGACGCCATCACAGCCTGAAGGTGGGATTTCGGGTCTTGACAGTATCAGAGCTCTAGGTTCATAGGTTTTACGTGTCACGAATGAATTCAGTAGAGCCTTGCGGATCAGTACGGAGACGTCTGTACTTATCTTCGAGAGGCTACGAAATGTCACCCCCCGAACCTGGGGAGGCATGGTTGGCACCCGGTGCCGCACTAGCCCGAGCGAACCACTCTGCAACTCTTTTTTTTCTTTGTAACTATCATGAGACAACATGGTCACAACTTGTAATGTACAACTTGTAAGTGGGCAACACTGTATCAATAAACTACCAATCTTAAGACATGAATATATATGGGCCGTCAAGGCCTCTGACCTACTTTACAAACTGAACCTCTGTCTACAAAGCCTCTAAGATTATTTAACATCAAACATGATAGGGCACCGACTTACCTATACGTCTATAGCAAACTCTGACAAAATGACTCATAGACCCGACTGCACTCCGAATAAGGTGGAGTCTTACCGATCCTTCGCTGAATGCAAACCTTGTCTACTATGAGGGCTTGTCAATCTAATTATCTATACCTGTAGGCATGAATGCGGCGTCCCGAACAAAAGGACGACAGTACGAATAATGTACTGAGTATGTAAGGCAATATACCGGAAGCTGAGACTCAACTGGTAATATAATAACTGAAAGTAACTGGGAGTCAAAGATAATCTGAAGATATGCTCACCTGCTGATACTGACTCAACTCTCTCAAATAGTAAGTAAAATAGTTGTCCGGCCTTATAAGACTCGGAATATATATATATATATAACTGCTCTGCCGTAGTAGGCTCGCTCATAGGCGCTCGGCCATACTAGGCTCTGTATCTCGACCAACTGGGCTCGCTCATAGGCGCTCGACCATACTAGGCTCTGTATCTCGACCAAGTGAGATCGCTCATAGGCGCTTGCCATAGTAGGCTCGGTATATAACTTACCATCTGATCAGAGGTTGCCCAATAGGGGCCTGCCTATCGATTATAGCTCGATGGTAATGAAAATACTTTAATACTATATAGAAAGACTCTCTTCTCTCTTGACTGGAATAAGGAGATACTCAATTGAATATGAGTCCTGATAAGGAGAATACTGTAACTTACAAAACTAAAAAAAAAAATATAAATTTTGGGATATGAATTTTTCTTTATATTTCGTTATCAAACTCGTGTAGTTACGAGATCATGCCAAAAAAAAAAAAGAACTTATCCTTAACATATCTAAACCGGTTCTCTTGACAATCCCTATTTGATCATACATCCCACACGTAAAGAGCTTCATGCCCTTCGTCCCTCAATGAAATTCCCGTAATCAAATAGGTAAATGAGTGAATATTTGGAGAACAACCACTAACAAACGTCTTGCTCAACATGGCAAAAGAAAGACCAATATCTCCTTGGTCAGCAAATGCATTTAAAATTGTGGTGTACGTGATGACGTTAGGATCAACCCCCTTGTCAGCCATCACATCCAACATATCAACTGCCTCCTTAGTACTATATATCTTACAAAACCCATTTGAAATACTCTAAAGCAGCGGAAATATTTTCTTCATATTCAAGACCTACCTATTATATATGAACCAACTGCAAGCACCATAGTGAAGGATCAAAACTTTCACGAGCTTGCTTTTTCCAATATACATCTCACTAAGAAGCAAGTCTAGAGCATATTAAATTAAATGAGTTAAGGAAGCACTAAATAAATCTAATTGGGTTTTAGGAGATTTCCAAGGAACAAAAGAACTATTCTAGTAAGAGCCTTCTCTGGATGAGTTCCACCACTCCTTACAAAAGAAACGAAAGAGCTCTTTATATAAATAGAGGCTCCAGACTTAAAATGACTGTTTACAAACTAAAGTTAATCAGAAGACAACTAATAGATATTATCTTCTAGTGAATAACTTGAAGATGCCTAAATTGACACCTAAAGGTGGACACCTCACAATCTTTAATGCTTATTTATTTAGATGTTACTCCATTTGCTGCCACGTGGAGGTGGGAGGGAATTTAAATTTTATCCAAACTTATTAATTAACCAGGCAATGTCCCGTTACCCGATAGTTAACCAATTACCCAAATAATTTGCGAATTGTCTCGACTTACTTAAAATTCTATTTATTTTGAATACACTTTATACACCGTACTATTACGGTCATGTGGTACCCTGTAAAATAAATTCACACACTATTATTTCATTAAAACGTCCATATATATATATATATATATATATATATATAGTCTCAACTTCTAATTTTCCTAATCTCATATAAAGAGTACAAATTTTCTTATGCTTAATTCTTAAAAGAGTAAAAAGATAACCTTCTTTTCTTGTGAGAAAATAATTTCTATCTTTACAATAAAGAAAATATCATAAATTTTCTCATATTTGTATGTATAAAATTTAAAGCATATTCGAAAGTAGTAATATTAATAACTATATAAAATTATAATTTTAAAACTTTTTTCAAAAATATTTCACTCAAAATATCATAACAAATATATATAACGATGCCAATGTTGTTAAATTTACGGAATCTTCATTGTCCTGTCAATTTTTTTGTTTATCTATTAAATTCTGGAGCCTGTAATTCCTAGAGATCCTAGAGTTTCCTCGTCACAGCTGCATTGCTTTAACTACTTAGAAGTGGCAATCAAGTGTAAGCTAGAGCGAGTGATAAAAGGCCTGATCGTCTATAGTCATGATTATTATTTTTGTTATTACTAATATCATCATTGTTATTTGGCTCTAATTAACTAAAATTTACATTTGAAGAACATTCCATAGCCATTAGTTTAATTCTAAAAATTTCCTAACAAAGTAATATTAGAAACCAAATGTACCATTCGTTGTTCCATAAAAAGTGCTATTATTATCTATTCTTAATTTAAATCTCGGTTTTCTTAAATTACTAATATTAAAGTATGGGATGTAACACAGAATTATTAGGAAATTTTCACTTCTTTCATTCCTGTCGTGCGAAATTTATTGGTTTCAGAGTTTGAGCCTTTTGTATCTCTATTCTCTCACAGATGGTGAGGACACGCTATTCGGTCAGCTGGACAGACACCCGCGCCCCCTGCTAGAGCCGCGAGAGGTCGGAGCCGATGTAGATGATCGGATCCAACCCTGCACCATTATATAATGGCGAGGAGTGGTCGATGCAGCTTTTACCCGAAAGGCCGGGATTGATATCCACAGGAAGTTAAGATTTGGGTTTCTATCTAATCTAGCTATGTGTGTTGCCTTTAATTGCACTTCTAACCATGCTTGGATTTATTTCTATTCTACGTTTAATGCTATTGATTGCTGAAAAAATCTAAGTACAATATTTTTGTAGGAGTTTTCTCAATTGATAAAAAGCACTAGGGAAGTGACTTACACCTAGGCGAGTATCTAATGTGGTCTAGAATTTAGGACAAACTTGTTATATTTGGGGTCGTGATATAACCTTTACACATAATTACTCACTCTATACCTCTCGGTAGTTTGAGTGACTTTGCCCCAATTGGCTTTCTCAAGCCTAATTGGGTGTTCAAACAATGCAAGCAAAATTGGCTCAAGTCGGGTATTATTATCTCTAGGTTTAACCCTTTAATTGGGGCTATCAATCTCTTGAATTCACCCCTAATTTTTTGTTAGCCTATTTTTCCTAGACTTGGGCTCTCTTTCTCAAGAAAAGCCTAAGTCAAAAGGGCACGAATCAGTGTTTGCAACCACCAATTCAACAGTTAAAGCATGAAACAAGCTAAATATCACTTACCCATAAACAAATAAGCCCTAAAATTGAAGACCCATTAAATACCCACACTAGGGTTGGGTCACAACCCTAGCTAATGGGTTTAGCTACTCATAATTAAGGTAGAAATCAAAGATAGAGATGAAATATAAGCCATAAAATTTGATTACAAGAACAAAATCTAAGAATATAAGCTAAAGCTACTCTAAATGGTAAAGTACGTTTGTTCACAAGCTCACTAATACAAAAATTGACCTAAAAATGTGAAAAGATCTATTGTAACGACCCTACCGGTCGTTTTGCGTATTCGGACCCCGTTCCCTTAAATAAGACTCCCCGTAGCAGCTTATCGTGATTTGTGACTTGCGGGGACGGGTGGTTCGGGATTTGGAAGTGTTTAGAATAGTATAGGAACACTTGGTTCCTTAAGGTTGGCTTTTAAAGTCAAGTTTGACTTCGGTCAATATTTTGAGTAAACGACATCGGAATCGAGTTTTGATAATTCCAGCAGCTTCGTATGATGATTTTGGACTTGTACGTATGTCCGGAATGGGTTTTGGATGACCCGGGAGCGTTTCGACGCCAAATAGCGAAATAGAGTTTCCTTAAGTTTGAAATTTGGTTTGTAACGTGATTTTATGTTATCGAGTTCCTAACGGAATTCCGAGACCGGGAATAGTTCCGTTATGTCATTCATTACTTGCTTGTAAAATTTGGTGTCATTACGAGTGGTATAGGTCAGTTCGACGCATTGAAACCGAATTCAAAAACTTAGAAATTCTTAAGTTTGATCCTAGGGGTTTTGAGGGGTGATTTTGAGATTTAGCGTTGTTTCGGGTGTTCCGAAGGCTCGAGCGAGTCCGTATTATGATTTAGGACTTGTTGGTATAATTGGACGGGGGCTCGGGTGGTCCCAGGTGCCTCCCGGACACCACACGAGGCCAAAAACCAGCTGAAAATGCAGCTGGTGCACCTGATCTGGTGTGACTGCAGGTGCCGTTGCCAAGCCGTAGGTGCAGGACCGCTCCTGCGGTCCCAGCCTCGCAAGTGCAGGAATTCCGCAGGTGCGGTCTCCAGCTCCGCAGGTGCGGGCCCAGTCTTTCTCGTCCAACTGCGCAGGTGCGAGCCCCAGCTCGCAGGCGCGAGACCGCAGGTGCGGTCCTCGAGCCGCAGGTGCGGAACCCCTGTAAGCCAGGCAGTG